>JAHHFK020000604.1:0-176911 GCA_024533555.2 Aedes koreicus | reverse complement strand
TGTTGCTCTTATCTAGGCCTTTGCGCTCCCAGGACATGTACCCGCTCTCAAGGCATCTGAAGCATGCCTTCGGCGGCTGGTGTAGGCTAAGTGGGCATATTGACCATCCGACCTTTACCTTCGCCACTTTTAACGCCGGCGTCCGCGTCAACTGCCGCTACCCTCATGGTTGCCACCTGGGTCCCGAGAGAGGTTGCGGCAGCAACCTAAATCTTGCACTGTTCTTTCAGTGCAGTGGAGCTCTCGTCTACCTCGGTGATCTCATCCAGGTTTCTACACTGGATCGTCACCTGTGTGACGAGGGCGTGAATTTTCAGCCTGGCCCTTTACCTCTGTCTTTCTCTTCAGCTTCAGGAGCATCTCACCGGTGCAGGTACGGCCTTTACATCGCACATCGGCGCCCAGGCCCGCCAATTTAACGTCCCCGCGCATCGCTTTGAAGACCTCGGAGTACTTGGGCGCTTCGGTCTTGACGATGAGGGTCTCTCCGCGGTTTCACTTGTGGGCCACCTGTCGCTTTTCAATTTCTTTTTTTTGTTCTATTCCTCTTTTTACGGACCTTAGTTCAGTGGATCTTTGCCACGCTTGGGGTCGTCACTCGTACCCCTCTCAGCACTAGCATCTGCTTCCGTGCAAACTATGGTTGTTAGGGCCCTGCCGCTCGGGCCCCTTCCGGTGCTTGAGACAACTGTGGAGCTTGACGTCGCGCCCTTAGCGCTGGGCTTGGTGCCAAGGCCCCTCTGACCCCGCCGCCACGTTCGCATAGGTATTTTTTCCCCTATGGGGGCGTCGGACACTATACGCTTCTTGGAAGCGCCAGGTGCCGTTTCACTCGGGGACCGCCTAGCCCGTTTGGAGGTCCCTATCCCCATGGTAGATGGGGTGGAGTCTCCCACCGAGACGGACACTTCCATCTGGGTGTGCTTCGAAGCTATCACCCTCGCCCTCTCCGTGACTGCTAGCCGTGCCAACTCTTTGGCACTTTGCTCGGCTAGGAGCTTGGCTTCCAGCTCCTCCCTCTCTTTGAATGCAGCCTGCACTGTCATGCGTGGCCTTAGGAGGCTAGCTTTTAGGTCCTTAGCGATGTTGTTGCGTGATGACGTAAAGTCGATTATCGCATCCAACTGCTCGGACACCTCCACTACTTTAGGAAGTGTTTCCCGCATCCTTTCCATGGCCACGCCTAGCTTGGTGGCACCTGCTTCCGATGCCGTGGTACTTCCGCAAGTGTCGAACACGCCAGACCACACCGTTTTACGTGGTGGGGACTTCACTAGGTCGCCTTTAGCGAACGGATTCGCTTTCTCCTGGGGTTTAGTTGTTCCTGAGGTATTACCCTTCATTCTGTTGGGTTCTCCTCTAGCCGCTATCCAAGCCCACGTGGAATAGTCGCTATAGTGATCCCATGGTTATCTATACAAGCTTGAAGGCGAGCAGGGAGGCCATGCGAGGGTTTACACGGCCCTTCATGGGAAACCGTGTTCAGAGCCAGATCAGCGTAAGTCAGCTATAGGACATCTGAGCCTACTCCCGCCCAACTGGCGAGGTCGGGCGGTGCAGAATAGAACGTACTGGAGGCCTGCCAAGGTTTTAATGGGACGGAGACAACCTGTGCCGCTGGAACCTCGCCATTTCCTGCACTGTACTGAGGGAGACGACACTGGAGCCAGCCCGAACGCAACAATACCACTTGTTATCCTTTTCACAGCCAGTTATCATAATTGGGGTTTTACTGACATCCACCCCAGTGCGCCCTATGGCACTCCCTCCGTAGTTCGTTTAGCCGTTAAGGGGAGCTTAACGTTTCCAAGGTGCACCGCGGGTAGGCGAACTACATTCACACCCGCATTGGGAGGTGTAGCTCATCGAATCTTCCGGTCCGCCTCTAAGTATATTGCTATGAGGTACCAGGTGGTTATCCACCGATTGCCTGTCATTCTTCCAAATTTGAATGAGGTCTGCAATGAGTTATCTCAAATTATAATATTCCGCCCACTATATCACAACACATTGCGATTGATTGAGCGGATTGGAGATAATGAAATCATTGAGTATAGGACCAAGTATCCCCGGCTGGTACCAAAATGATGAGCTCGGAAATCAGTAGAAGCATGGAGTTACCAGAAGGCATGAATTGGTTCTAAGGACTATGATTTCACCAGGTCCTTCAATCGTGCGTGTGTGTGTGTTCATGATTTTTTGTTAATGCATCCTTTTTTCTCTTACCGAAATACGAGTTATGGCGGTATTGCCAGAAACCATAAAATTCTAGGACAAGAGTTAGTGCTCATGTCCCAGCCGATAGACCCAACCGAGCCTGGAATTAGGAAACGTCTGTGTTCCAGCTCAGAAAAGCGGACAACAAAGGAGTGCATTAATTTTCTTAGGTTCGTCACTCCCAACGACCAATATACAGCCTCCCGCACTATCCCACCCTACTTAAGATGTCTATGAAGATCTATGAATATCTATGCTTAGAATGCTCATGGTGCGCACCTACACAGCGATGAAAATTTGTATTCGAATTTATTGATCCCCCTGTAAACTGAACTAAAACCATACACTGGATCACTTCTATAACTATAACCGATTTACCAATCAATCTAAAGTGTCGCAATAATTATCGACTCACCCTTTAACGGAATTAAAAGGACATAACTCAGCCCACTCGAAAGCTCTCTATAAGTTTTTCTTGTTTTCAAGTATGAAATGTTCTTTCAACTTTTAAATAAAATATACTAAACTTTCGGTCCATTCAGGAAACTAAAATGAACCGCAATATCAAGATAAAACGACCCAACTTCATAAGACCTATCTTAGCACGCTCCTATGTTTGGGTTCATATTTAATTCACGAAACAAGACAATCTCTCCCTCTTAGAAATATGACTTACCACAGTTTGTAGTAGCACCAGTATTACTCAAAACCTTACCGAAAGAAGAACTTTTGATGCCCATCAGCTCCATCAAGTAACCTGCAACGCAAAACAACTCATGACTCATTCAGCCTCTTCGCGGCCACATTTGCCGCCACGTGACACAAATGTTCCTGTCACAGAAGTTCTGCCGAGACGAGCGCAAAAGTTGTTCTATCTCGTCATAACCGAAAAAAAAGCAATCCCAACGCGACATACCAGAAGTCAAAAGACGGAAGATTACGATGTCATTAGTAGAGACAAAAAATAGAACATACACCCCCCCCCCCCCCCCCCCCTCCATCAACAACAAACTTGTAACTTTCCCGCAAAATGATGGTTGACATAAATCTCGACGTTCCTTGCGGGTTCCGAGGTGGAAAACATTACCGCGCCCGTGTAGGAAGCGGAGGACATGTCGAGATTTTCCATCACCTTGCGGGTTTCCATGATGATGTCATCTGTTGGGAGTTTTGCGATGCTTGGAGAAACTTGCGGTTCCAGTTCGTTTCGTTTCGTTTCATTGTTCCGAGGAGGGAAACGATGTAATCGGAGGAAATTGAGCGTGGGTCGGAACATGACCACGAAACATGCCCCCCCCCCCAAGGTTATGCGTGAAAGACAGATGCGCAAATGCTGCCGGACCTTTGGCGAATCAGATTGTGTCAATCGATGAGTGCAGTTTGACGCGCAACCCAACGCCTACTAATAGCAATTAGTGTAACCGACGACGACGAGGATAGCAGCACGCGAAGGTCGGCGGCCCATAAAGTCTACCGAGAGACTTGCCATATGGCATAAATTTATGAGCTTTATTACTTCGAATCCAATTATCGTGCAGCACCGTCCGGCGAGGAGGGGGAACCGTGGTGCAGTAAACCCCTGGACGACATTGGCGTAAGAAGTAATTAATCGACTGAAAGCGACCCACCGCCAACATCAATCATCTCACCATCGAACGATACAATTAGATAGAAGCTACCGCCACCCGTCGTCGTCTGAGCCTGTTGTGGGCGACAGCAACAATCACAAACTTCACACTGCATGTGCATCATCCTCTTAGAGTCGTACGAGCATCGTCAACAGGTCAACCGGGCTCGAGTGGAGTGGCCATCATCGTCATACTCAGAGCGTGGCACCGATAGGTTCAGCCAGTGTGATGGGCTAATTTGAATTTTATTATCCGTGTAACGGTCGCTCAGCTGGTGTGATACAAGTTTAGTTTTGATGGGTCTATCGGGTGCTGGCCAGTCGTCGGCATCGTCGCATCGGCAGATGGTCATCACGTCACGTATATGTTTTAGTGGAACTATAATACCAGATATGGTAAAGTTCACCCGGTCGAGCGTTGTTTGTTTTGGTCCGGTCCGAAAGCTATTACCTGCACGAGCCGGAGCAGACTTTTTGCCATCATAAAGTTGGGAGAAGTGGCTTGAATGGTGCGATGTCGGCCGTTGATCAAAGCTGTTATTTCCAGTATAAGGATCGAACTTTTACGACGCATTGTTTGTTTTGACCACAGTTGGATGGGTCTGCTATTCAAGCGATAGTTTGTGGCTACTTAAAAGGCATCATAGTTCTTGAAACGTGATAGCCTATCAATATTTGGGCTAGACTGATTTACAAACCTGTCAAAATTATTGTAGAACATTTCAAGAATAGGTAAGTGTTTGACATTATTTTATACCGGTTCTGCCCAATCCTCAATGCACTCAGGATGCACTTCCAAAGCAATAAATTGAGAGTTTTCCAAGTCTGTTACATTGTTGGTGTTATACAGAAGAAGTTTGCCCAGGGATGTTGCGAGATAATGAAATCCATAACATTCATCGACCTGATCAGGGATCAAATTTGGTCATGACATGTGTTTTGCTTGGGTTTGCATTTGTGCTTCGTATTTCACGACAAAGCCAAGAAAAAGCAACTTTATTAGCGAATTTATTCATTTTGAATCCAGTTTTAACTCAGACGATCCCAGGCTTATTTGCATTGTGACTCAAGCAAGATTCCACAGACGAGAACACACCCAATGTTGATGTGGAATTCATTTGGCATCAGAAGCAATATTCAAGTTGAACCTGAATCAAAAGAACGTATAAAAACCCGATGGTGAGACTGAACCTTTCTTACACTTCACCAGACATTTCATATATTCAGTCTATAGAATGACCTTTTAGAAAATCCGAACCGTCAATTTTGATTATTTATGAGGGTTCAACATGCTAAATAAGTACACATAAATGTAAATGAAGAGTTTGTTTAATTTTAAATCATTCTCGTTGCAGTTCAAAACTGGTTTTGAACTGCAACGAGTATATAATCATCTCACAATCTCTCTATGAGGGATTATCCAATCATGATAAAATTTTGACCAGTTTTTTGAGGATTTTGTAGCTTGAGGCCAACAGAAATAAAATCGGTACAAAATAGCTCAGTATGTAATCCCCTGCCCTTCGGTTCAGAAAGGGGTATGGGCGCGTTCTGTCGAGTCGGTCGCGGCAGATTTCATGTGTGAGTGGGCTGTCACATCAACGTTCAAAAGTGCCTGAACCAAATGGACAGCTTGTAATGATCACTTGAAGATGCGATGGGGGATCATTGCCCTGATGTTCCAGAATGTAGCACGCCATGGGATGTTTCTTGTCTTCTATATCTAAACGGGAGGGAGTTGGGTAAACAAGTGGAAATTAATCGGAAATGATCTCTCATACGCATCCGTTGAACCATTCTGAACGGCCGTTGTGAGAATATCACCATGAAAATCTCACATGCGCATGGCATGTTGCCGGTTTTAATGCTTTCTTTCTTCCTGTTCTCTTCCCTATGCCATGATCGCGAGCGGTACCATACCTGAAGTGGACATTACATCCCATCGAGGCAACGATTGCAAAGGAACGGAAACTTGTAAGAAATAACATAGGTTATAAGTGAGTAAAAACTAACAACACACTTGCACATCATCAAGGTAAGAACTTTATAATTAAATTTTCTAAATTGCAAAATAATACAAATAATCGAGACTCACCACGCACTATATTATGCGATGGGTGAACTTATATGACATTAAAAGACTAGGAGTTGGTTTCAGACAAATATAACAGACACAATGAAAGGATAGGAAAAACAAAATTGAATGATGTAGAACACACGAAAATAATAAGACAAACATAAATAAACCAGAAGAGGTAAGACGAAATGACACCAGACAAAAAACAACATAATGGAGAGAAAGGAGAAGCAAACTTGGGAAATGTAACACCTTTTGAGGCAGTGTCAACAGCGTCTCTATGTACGACATGATCCTTGCACGGCTGGTGAAATGCTTCAAAAGGAATTAAGTTATATCAGTCTAACACACAAGGAACAGTTCTATGGCTTCTTATTTTTGGTTCGAGAAAACTGCTTCGGAAAAATCTCAAAACGAATAAATGACACACCAACGGACTAGACTACAAAAGACAAGGAATATCGAAACCAATTATTTAAGCTGTAAGCGTGACACTGACTATCAAAATATCATATAGACAATGGAAAAAAAATCAAACGAAAGGACTCAAAATGCTCAAACGTGGCTCCTTTCGAGTCATTTGCAACAGCGTCTTCTTGGACGACATGTTCCGTGTACGGCTGGCAAAATGATTCGAAAGGATCTACGCAACGATATCATCAAAGGCCTGGTGTAGAGGTTTCTACTCTATTCAGAGTCCAGCCAGTAAACCCAAAAAAAAAAATAGCTCAGTATGTAATCAGAGACTGAACTGTTTGATTATAATTAAAATACGCCTTAAAATATCGTAAAAAATAATAGTATTAATAATGAGAGCCGCCCCTTTCAGAGGGCGGAGGGTTCTCGAACCATCACAAAATCTTCCCCGGCCTCAGAAACCTCTGCATACAAATTTTCACGCCGATCGGTATAGTAGTTTCCGAGTCTATAAGAATCAGACAGACAGACAGACAGAAATTCATGTATATATATATATAAATATATTGGAATCCTGCGTCCAAAACCCCCCACACGCCCCTTCCAGAGGGCGCAGGGGTTTCATACTACCATAGAAACATTTCTTGCCTTCAAAAACCTCCACATGCCAAATTTGGTTCCATTTACTTGATTAGTTCTCGAGCTATGCACAAATTTGAGTTTCATTTGTATGAAAGCACCCTCTCTCTTTCAGAAAGAGGAGGAGTCTTGAACCACCATAGACATCTTCTTGCCTTTAAAACCCCTCACATGCCAAATCTTATTCGATTTGCTTGATTAGGTCTCGGGTTATGATGAAATGTGTGTCTCATTTGTATGAGAGCGCCCCTTCCTGAGAGAGAAGGGGTCTCAAACAATCATAAGAACCTTCCCCAGCCCCAAAAACCCCTTCATATAAATTTTCACGTTGGTCGGTTCAGAACTTTCCGTGTCTATAAGGGTCTGACAGACAGAAATTCATTTTTATGTATATAGAAATCTAGCCTTCAAAAACCTCCATATGCTAAAAGTGGTTTCATTTACTTGATTAGTTCTCGAGTCATGCAGAAATTTGCTTTTTATTTGTAGGGGGAGCCCCCTCCCCTTCAAAATGGGGAGGGGTATTGAACTGCTATAGAAACATTTCTTGCCTCCAAAAACCTGAACATGCCAAATTTGGTTTCATTTGCTTCATTGGCTCTCGAGTTATGCTAAAAATTATGTTTTATTTTTATGGGAGTCTACCCTTCCAGAAGGCGGAGGGGTCTCAAACCACCTTAGAAACATTTCTTGCCTTCGAAAACCTCCAAATGCCAAATTGGGTTCCATTAATTTGATAAGTTCTCGAGTTATTCCGAAATTTGTGTTTCATTTGTATATAAGCCCTCCTTTCAGAGAAGGGAGGGGCTCGAGTCAACTTAGAAACATTTCTTGCCTTCCAAAACCTCCACCTGCCAAATGTGGTTCCATTTGCTTGATTAGTTCTCGAGTTATGCAGAAATTTGTGTTGCATTTTTATGTAAACCCCTTCCTCGCTCCCCCTTCCAGATGGCGTAGGAGTCTCAAACTTCCATGGAAACATTTCTCTCCTTCAAAAACCTCCACATGCCAAATTTGGTTCCATTTGCTTGATTAGTTCTCGAGTCATGCAGAAATTTTTGCTTCATTTGTATGGGAGCCCCCCCCCCCTTCCAGAGATGGGAGGGGTCTCAAACTATCATAAGAAACTTTCCCGGTCGGTATACTAGCTGAACCCGGTGCGTGCGCTGCTACGCTTGCATTTAAATGAATGCAAATTTAATAGAACTGGCACTTTTATGGTTGGTTTTCGGAATGAGTTTTTTTCTTGACTAAGAAGGGATTCAAACTTCTATCAGAACATGCTCCTAACCCGAGAAATACACATTTTGTGTTTCAGTTACCTGGATAATTCTCATTTTTGGTTGCAATTTGAGGTTCATTTGTATGATAGCCCCCCCCTTCCAGAGGGCGGAGGGGTCTCAAATCACCATACAATCCGAACTTCATTTCTGACGTAGAAAATAAAGGTATTCTGCTTCCAGTCGTTGGGGATAATATGACATTACAATTAATTTTTGAAAAAATTGCCAGCCTTGGATTTAATCAAATTAATCATGTAAACAATCAGCAAAATTGTTATTTAGATTTTTTGCTGACAAACATTCATGAGGATTTTTGTGTTAATGAATGTCTGACACCCTTATGGAAAAACGAAAAATTTCATACTGCAATTGAATATTCTTTATTTGTTCAATTCACGGTCCAACGACTATGAATATGAGGAAATATTTGATTACAACAAAGCTAATTACGAGAACATAAAAATTACGCTGAATTCAATCAACTGGCAGTCAATTATACGAAATGAAGTACATATTGAAAGCGCTGTTGGTGTCTTCTACAGGTTTTTATTTGAAATAATTAATGAGAACGTACCTCTTAAAAGGAAAAGACGCAGAAATAACTCCAAATATCCAATATGATTCAACAGGAATATCATTAATTTGAAAAATCGGAAGCAAAAGGCTCACAAAATTTACAAAAAATATAATTCTTGTTTCAATCTGCAAAATTATCTGAATATCTGTGATCAGCTTAATTCAGCAATCAGCTCCAAATTGGAAGAGTATAACTTCAGAACAGAGAGCGAAATCAAATCATGTCCCAAACAGTTTTTCAAGTATGTCAGAACAAAATTAAAATCAAACAACTTCCCTTTAAAAATGCATCTTGATGACAAAAGCCCTGGTGAGATTTGTGACTTGTTTGCAAAGTTTTTCCAAGAAATTTACACGACATTTTCGGATGATGATCGCGATCTAGATTATTTCTCATTCTTTCCTACATCTTCAAATGACATTAGAGTTAGTCAGATACATGTTCAAGACATTCTTACTGGTTTAATTAATCTTGATGCTGAGAAAGATGCGGGACCTGATGGAATCCCTCCAGTATTTATGAAATATCTTGCATATGAGCTAACTGATGATGATGATGATGATATAAAACTACCATCTATTGTAGCAAGGTAACTTTCCATAGCAGTGGAATAATCTGAAAAACGATTTGATCAGGATTCTAATATTGTTTGTGATCATCAAGCTCCTGTATGAAGGGCCAAAAACGTTTGGGCGGGCCCGTAAGCAGAGACACTTACGCGAAACCCGCGAATATAGGGAAAAGAATCTCCTTCCATAAGCAAGTTCACACTCACAGCATTAGAATCGAGCCCTCGATTGACAGAATAAACCCAATAGATGGGGTCGAAGAGCCCGCCCTCGTTCCACGAAATGTTAACAATAGGGAGGAGGCAGTCCCATGCTACCTATCCAAATCGTTTTACTTCGGTGCCCTGATGGTCCCTCCCTTTCCCAGTTATATTTTATTTAATATTTAGTATATTTTGCACACGAAAAATTAATTTCAAACTTAAATGATACATCCAATGGATTGTTACTGAAAAATAAATAAAAATTGTATTAATATATGTTTTAATATCCTTCTAGTCCTGGAAAAGCTGAAAACAGAATAGATCATTCCAAATATCAAAGATAAAATTTCAATAAAAGATATTATTTTATAAAACATGTTGTAATATTTGTCTGTATACTGTTCTAGTAACATTTCAAAGATAGCAATTGTAGTAGTTTAAAATTTTCTTCCCACAAAACCACTAAACACAATATAAAAAAATAACCCTACATTGTTTATAGCACACCCAATCTTTTAAAATATAGTTGTTAAAGTTTAAAAGCACAATTTAAAATTAAATGTTATGCTGAAATGCAGAAGAACAAATTGAGCCTTTGATGCCTGTCATGTTGCTCCAGACTCTTACATGGTTTTGGAATGCAAAGATGATTCTAAAGCGTTATTATACACGGTGTTCAATAAGTTCGGATACACTTTCAAAATTTGTTAAAAAAAATGAAAACATGTTTTTTTATTTTTTGGATTTATGTTATTGAAAGCTATGTTTACAAGGAACGTTTACAACATTTCTCTTGGAATGACCCCCCCTTTGTACTCCTTAACGAGCTTCAAACGTTTCTCGAACGCGTCGCAGGTGGCACGCACGGACTGCATGGGCATTTCGTCCCATATTTTGAGAATTACCGTCTTGAAATGATCCAAAGTGCTGACCTTGTATTCGTTCAGCTTCGCTATCATATAGGACCAAACAAAAAAGTCGAGAGGATTCAAGTCCGGGGAGCTGGGAGGCCACAAAGTTTTGTCCAGAAAGTCGGTTAAATTGTCCCGACACCAGGCTTGAACCACATTTGCCGTATGGGCTGGTGCACCGTCCTGCTGGAACACGTAGTGCTCATCGCCGTAGAGGCTTCGGAGACTGGGGGCAACAACCTTTTCCAAAACCTCAGTTTTGTAGTACTCCGCGTTGATTTTGACGTTTTTTTCAATAAACACCAAGGGTAGCTTACCACGTTTGCATACTGCCCCCCAAACCATCACCGACGCGGCACTTTGGAACCGAGGGATGTTTATATTGGATTCAGGAATGCTGTCCCTCGATGGCGCCCACACCCGGTCATTTTGCACATTGTGCGGCTGCTGCAGCACGAACAGTTTCTCGTCCGAAAAAACAAACTCCTGACCAGCGTGCCGAGAGAGGATCCTCTTAGCTCGATCCAACCGCTTTTTGCTGGTAGCCTCCGAAACGCCATGGACCTTACGTTTTTTGTAAGGCCTGAAACCAAGGTCCTTGGTGAGTATGGTGTGAGCGGTTCCAATGGAAACGTTGAGATCTGCAGCCGTTTTCCGGATTGAGCGGTTCTTTTTGCGCCGAATACGCTCCCTCACGATCTTGATGACCCGTGGCGTCCTCGCTGAACGCGGCCGACCGGATCTCGCACGGTCATTGGTCGAGGACGTCTCCCGGTATCGCCTGATGGTCGTGTAGACAAAGTTCCGCTTGACCCCATGCGATTTCAGCAGCCGGAATATATCGCCGGGTCGCTCACCGTTCAAAAAACGCTTAATTACGAAGTCCCGATACTCTTTCATCGCGCGTAACAAACAAACAACAACTAACAGAATGTCAACACCGCGCACATTCGGTAGCGTATGAATGAAGCTAAAGCTGACACCAATACCAATGCAGAATATGTACATGGCGCATACCTACGCAATGATGAAAACTTGTATTCGAACTTATTGAACACCGTGTATCTTTCCCAATTTTTCCCCCCCCCCCCCCCCCCAACCCCCCCCCCACTTATAAAAAAATCCACCACTGATCTAATCCGCTAAAAAATAAAAAAAAAAAAAAAAAAAAAAAAAAAAAAACAAAAAGAACACCATCTTCATTTCCCCCCCCCCCCCCACAACACAAAAAAACAACACCCCCCCCCCCCCCCCCCCCCCCCCCTCCTTCCCCCCTCTCAAACCCCCCCGGGAAAAAACGAGAACGCCCCCCCCCCCCCTCCTTCGAAGTTGTCAACTCACCATTTGAAGCCCATCTTGCATTTGAGCTAACTTCGCCTTTATTTTGGCTCTTCAATTTGTATCAGGTCAGTTCCCTAAAATTTGGAAAAACTCATTCTTAATACCTATTTATAAGTCAGGAAAAAAATCCGATGTTCGCAATTACCGTGGAATTGCTATTATGTCTAGCATCCCAAAGCTTTTTGAAGCTATCGTCAATAGAAAACTGTTTAGCCAAGTACAAAATGTTATAACAAATTCGCAGCATGGATTTTTCAAAGGACGCTCAACTGCCACAAACTTGTTAGAATTCGTGAACTATACATTAAACGCAATGGACAACGGTAGCCATGTCGAAGCGCTGTACACTGATTTTAGCAAGGCCTTTGACCGTATTGACATTCCTCTGTTACTCTACAAGTTAGGAAAAACAGGATTTGAGGATCAATTTCTTAAATGGATACATTCGTATTTAATAAATCGACAATAGGTTTAATGGGAAAAAGTCACACCCTGTCCATGTATTATCTGGAGTTCCCCAAGGCTCGCACCAAAGACCTCTCCTTTTTATTTTGTTTGTCAATGATATTTCTAACATTCGTAAGTAGGTCAGAATTCTCATCTATGCAGACATGAAACTATTTATGGAAATTAAGAATGACCAAGATCATGTAACTTATAAAAACGAAATATTATTATTTGATATACGGTGCAAAAAAAGCTGACTAGAAATAAATGTTAAGAAATGTAACTTAATTACTCTCAGTAGAAAACGAAATACACCACAAATTACTGTTTCTTTAGGAACTGAAATTGTAGAAAAATGCGAGAGAGTCAGAGATTTAGGTGTTATTGTAGATTCTAAGCTTAATTTTATCGACCATTACAACACAATTATCCATAAAGCAACCAATATGCTAGGTTTTATTATACGTTTTGGTCAAAACTTTCATGACCCATATACGATCAAAACATTGTACGTTGCATATGTCAGGTCTCTTCTAGAGCATTGTAGTGTCATATGGTCTCCTTTTATGAAAACACATGAAGACCGATTGGAATCAGTACAAAAACAGTTTCTCTTGTATGCGCTCCGTAAATTAGGCTGGACAGCATTTCCACTTCCGTCTTACGAAGCACGATGTATGCTTATTGACATTCAAACTCTTAAAGAACGAAGAGAATTTGCCATGATCTCTTTTGTTAATGATATTGTATCACATCGCATTTCCTCCCCTAACTTATTATGTAGTCTAAATTTTTACACCCCCTCGCGGAATTTGAGGAATCGGAACTTGTTTGCGTTAAATACCAATCGGACAAACTATGCAAAATTTGGACGAATTAACCGAATGATGTCTCTCTATAATCTGCATTGTGAATCAATTGACTTAACAATGTCACGTAAAGGGTGTATTCGATAAAAATGGCACACACATATATACTCATCAAAATTAAACTGATTATCGGATTTTCTTGAAATTTTCAGGGAATGAAGAACTACTAATGAGTTTTGATTTACAACATTTGTTTTATTCAATTTCGTCTCCCATCCCGAATGCCCGCACCTTCCTTTTCACTCCACCCATCAAATTTTGTACAACCGATTTTTCCAGTGTTTTTGTTGTTTTTACCCAAATTTTCTTCAATTCTAGCTCTGTTTTTATAGTTTTGGGATGTTTGCGAAGTTCCGTTTTCATAATTGCCCAGAATTTTTCAATTGGACGAAGTTCCGGTGAATTTGGCGGGTTCATATCCTTTGGCACAAAATTGACTCCGTTGGCTCGGTACCACTCCAATACGTTTCGAGCGTAGTGGCAGGATGCTAGATCAGGCCAAAATAGAGTTGATCCTGTGTGCTTCTTAATGAATGGCAAGAGACGCTTCTTAAGGCACTCTTCCGTGTAAATCGCACCGTTTATTGTTCTGGAAGTGATGAAGGGAGCACTTATTTCACCACATCCGCAAATCGCCTGCGAGATTAGATACTTCTTTGCAAATTTCGATAGTTTCTTCTTTCGAACATCCTCCGGAACATCGAACTTCGACTTGGCAACGAAATATTCTTGCCCAGGAAGTTGACGGAAGTCGGCCTTGACGTATGTTTCGTCATCCATCACGATGCAACCGGATTTGGTGAGCAGCTTCGTGTAAAGTTTCCGGGCGCGGGTTTTCGCAGTGATGTTTTGTTTTTCATTCCGGTTTGGGGCTTTTTGCATTTTGTAAACATGTAACCCAGCACGCTTCATGGTTTTCTGCACAAAACCGACTGACACCTTAGACTTTTTAGCGACATCTCGAATTGACATGTTTGGACGGTTCTTGAATTGTTGTACGACTTTTCTGGCCATTTTACTGTCCATTGGACCACTTTTACGACCACTCCCTTCCTTCCTTTGGACACTCAGACGCTCCTTGAAGGTTCTTATTACACGAGACACAGTTGTATTTGCAATTCCAAGCCTCTTAGCAATCCACCGGTGGGACGCCCCTGGATTTTGATTGTGAGTGCACAAAATTTTCTCACGGACAATTTCTTGTTTCGACGACATGACTGGAACTACTAAATGTATGAAACTGGAACTACTAAATAACTATGAAACTTGGCAGATGTAAATAATACACTATGGATAAGATCTACTCAAATTTCTAGGTTTTTTACTCATACGATTCAAAAGTTACAGAAGATTTTCTGTGTGCCATTTTTATCGAATACACCCTTTATCACCTTCGACACTCAGATTAGACTGTAAGCATGTTGTCTGCTACTTAAGTTCGTGGAAAACTACTTTTTTTTCGTTAAAAAAAAGCTTAGCAGAACCGCCGCGAAAACTACACCTGAAGCGTGCGAATTAGTTTCAATGCTTTTAGTTTGTTGTTTGTAAATATTGAGCTGTCAAAATCATAGGGTGGCCATAATTTGAAACGTTTCAATAGGGTGGCTACAAAAATCGTGCTTTTTTACAGATTTTCCGGGAAAACCGAAGGGGATGCATTATGCCTTTTTATAAACTTAAAGGGGTTATTGACATGGGCCCTAGTGTAGAGTGTCACTAAGCATGTGAAATAAAACAAAAAATCTGCCAAAAAGCAATGAATGTATGAGTTTAAAACAGACGTCCTACGAACTATAACAACCAGACTTAGTATATTGGCATATTAGCATGCTTGAAATATCTTCACCCAATCTTGTTACCATGCCCATTCAAATTGCCCCAAGAAAGCGATAGCCGAGAATGCGCAACCATTTCATCGTTTTCTCCATTGTGCTTTTTTTTTTCGGAAACGACCTTCGCTACTTGTTGCTGCCATCACTTTCCACTTCACACCCTTCCTGGCTGTCTTGGAGAACGTCAACCACCATCATGGACCGGGGGTATCGCGTGAATGGAATCTCAAATGGGCCACCATTAAACACAGAGAGTCAACATTTTCCACAACCATTAGGCGCACGCAGGCATCAGCCGGCCTTCCTATCTTGAGCGCCGTCGTCATCATCTGACGACGGCGGCGGTGGATCGATCGAGGGGGAAGAGGACATTTAAACGTATTCGACACGCACAGATTGCCAACACTAATGGCACGTGCTGCTGCTTCCAACAGTAAATTTTGAAGGCAGTAATGGAGGTAAGTTGTCACCGAACGACGGGCGACAGGTGCGCTACATGGTTACTTCGCAAGTCGTCAATTTCGCCCTGTGATTGACAATCGCGATAAATCAAAATTGATATCGTAAACATCGTTTTCACGTCGTTTTCATTTTCGCTATGTGGGCGTTGGATTGAAGTTGACAAACGAAATCACACCCGTGAGCATCCGGTCATCGAAAGATTTATGAGATTCCAGGTAATTTTCCGCCACCCTGCTCACCGGATGATGCTGTTGGTTGACTTTTCTAGTTTGTGACAGACAGCGCAGCGGTGGATGACCGACCACTCGCCATCTAATGGGACATGTTATACAATGCGTAAACAAGCGAGTAACTTCGAACGACGACGATGTTCCGCGTCCATGGTAAGATTTGTATTCGCTGTTAAACCAACAAATGGGAAAAAGTCGAGGGGGAGGGCGGGTTCGGTCGCAGAAAGTTACTAACGAGCATACATTGGACATTTGGAACGACAAACGGTCCTCGTCCGAATTCATCATTCGAGTGTGTGTGTGTGTGTTTGTTTCGGAGCGAATTGCGTACCCCCGAGCGGGGCAGCACCGCTGAGCTGTTATTTATCGAGCAAGCAAACCAATTAAAGCAGTCTTTAATTTGTTTATGATCGCTTGGTTCAATATTTAGAGTTCTGTTCCGCGCCCGGCCGGCTAATGAATTGCTGCGATAAAGACATCACACGTACTTGGCGGAAAATGTGGGGAATTCTGGTGGATGGGAAGGCGTTTCGGGAGAAGGTGGCGTGAAAATTTCTGTTGAATCATCGGGGCTTGGGGAAGGGTCCTAATCGGGTTACTACTTAGTTATTAATCTTATTCATGAACATTTTCACTCGAGCTGATTGGCTAGGAATGCATCATTCCCTTTGCAAGTGCAAATGTGTTCGTCTAAAAATAACCACATTCCGAGAGTGATGGACGCTTGAGTTGAAATGTAATTACAATCTAGCGCATGCATCAACGGAGCAGAAGAAAAAAGGCAACAATGAATTAACTTCCACCACCCCGCTTCCCTACCCGGGGAATGAACATCGTCGGCTGCAGTTCTACCCAGTCAATCCGTCAACTCCGTCCGTTCCCGTCTGTTTGACTTTATGCTAACTTTGAGCTTTCAGTTAGTTTCGCCGGGTGGGTTTCACCATTTCTTGGTAGCAACGAAGCTGCTGGCTGTAACAGCAGTATAACTCATCAATCACTGCTTCGTAACGATTTTTCGTGACACGGAACTCAGCTCCTCTGTGCTGGGAGATGGGTCGAGAGCGAGAGTTTGAGACGGAATCAGAATATCGATTGTCGTTCGTATGCTGTTGGGTTCGGGACTTTTAACTACGACACGCAACCGGGTGTCATTTAAAAAAAAAGGGGAAGTTTGCTGATTTCCACTTCCGATCCGCTTCCTAGTATCTTGCTATGAAGTACCTGGTGATCAGTCACCCCCCATTACCTGTCGATCTGCCAAATTTTGGTAAACCGACTGCTTAGAACTATCTCGAATAGTAATATTCCACCCAATTATTTACGGGTTTACGATGATTAGTTCATGCCGGACTATTCGGGTTTACGATGACGGTGCAACTGGCGTTCGACGTTCTGTTGCTTGAAGGAGCGGTCCCATGCTTTTGGCGGATAGTGCTAGTTACATATGTATACTTACAGCGTATCATTAACCAAAACGAACCCTGCCTTACCTTACTAATCAGACTAAGGCCGGTCTGGCCCCTTCTGTACACAGAAGTTGTCTCCATTGTAATCGGTCCATGTCTGAACCTCGCCAGCCTCGATGTCTACGAAGAGTCCGCAGGTCGCCTTCTACTTGATCCATCCACCTTGCTCGTTGCGCTACCCGTCGGTTCGTTTTCCAGAACCTTTTTCACAGGGCTGTCGTTCGACATTCTTACGACATGCCCAGCCCATCGTATTCGACCGATTTTATCGATGTGTGCGATAGGAGGTTCTCCAAGCAACTGATGCAACTCGTGGTTCATTCGCCTCCCCCACGTTCCGTCATCCATCTGCACTCCACCGTAGATCCTACGCAGCACCTTCCGTTCAAAGACACCAAGGGCGCGTTGGTCCTCCACTAGCAATGTCCATGTTTCGTGGTCGTAGAGAACTACCGGTTAATGTCTTGTAAGGTCTGTATCCACATTAATCCGGACACCTCCAAATCATTGTAACTTTCGAAATATTGCACGTAGGAATGAAACATTTCACTGTGGTATAGCTGAGAGTCTATGATGAAAAAGACTATGATTGATGTTTACATTTCATGTTTAGTATTCAAGATGGCGACGAAAGAAAAACAAGTGCGCGAGCGAATTTTGTACGGGCGTGCGGAAAATCCTGACTTGTCAATACGGGACCTTGCAAAAACATTGGATTTGCCTAAATCCACTGTTCACGATGTGCTCAAATCATTTTCGGAACGTTTGACGGTGGAGAGGAAACCGAGAAGTGACAAAAACATTGGACGCGCTGATCCTGTCATGGACCGAAAGGTGAAAAGGTGATATTAACAAAAAACCCAAATCTATCCATTCGAACGGTGGATCGTAAAATAGGGATGTCCCTGGTTTTGTGCAAAAATCAGAACAACGTTTGGGACTTAAGTCGTATAAAGTAAAAACAGTTCCAAATCGCAACGAAAAACAGAACTTGACAGCAAAATCACGGGCCCGACGTTTGTACTGCGAATATTTGACGAAGTTTTCATGCGTTGTTATGGACGATGAAACTTATGTCCTGGAGGATTTCAAGCAGCTTCCAGGGCTGGCTTTTTATTCTGCTATGGCCAGAAATGCTACAGCTGAGCATTTCAGAACGAAGAAGGCATCGAAATTTACCAAAAAATACCTTGTGTGGCAAGCAATTTGCACGTGTGGCAAAAAGAGTAAATCTTTCGTCACTACAGGCACAATCAACAAGGAGATATATCAGAAAGAGTGTCTGCGGAAGCGATTGCTACCCTTCATCAAAAGTCACAAACAAAAACCTTTGTTCTGGCCCGATTTGGCATCATGCCACTATGCTAAAACTGTGATGGAGTGGTACCAAGCAAATCAAGTGAACATTGTACCAAAAACCTCAAACCCGCCAAATTGCCCAGAGCTACGGCCAATCGAGAGATATTGGGCTCTGGTGAAGCGGAAGCTTTCTGGAAAGAAGCAAGGAATCAAAGACATCAAACACTTCCAGCAAATTTGGACAAAGACGGCTTGTACGATTTCTGAAGAGTCTGTACAAACCCTAATGGACGGAGTTAAGCGCAAAGTTCGAAAATTTTATGCAAATACCGAATAACTATGTTTTGTCTTCACGAATTGTTAAAACACATCGGACTACGACGGAAATATAATGCGAAATTTTATGTTTTATTCATGTTTTGCGGTGTCCGGGTTATTGCGGATACAGACCTTAGATGGTCAACTTTGTAGTTCGGCGAACTTTGTTTGATCTTAGCGTCCTTCAGAGTCCAAATTGGGCACGATTGCCAGCCATAATGCGCCTTTTTATCTCTGTGCTGGTGTCGTTATCGGCGGTCACCAATGAGCCCAGATACACGACTTCGTCTACTACTTCGATTTCATCACCGTCGATCTGAACTCGTGGTAGGAGGCTAACCTTGTCTTCCCGTGAGCCTCTTCCCTTCATGTATTTTGTTTTCAACGCATTTATCGCAAGCCCAATACCGATGTCAAATCAAGCGGTGCTGCTGGGGCGTTAGCGACTCGTGAAAGGAAGTTACAGAAGAAGAAGGACAAATCCGGCGTGAAATGCTTCAAATGCGACAAGCTTGGGCACTACGAGTCCGAATGCCATGTGAAGCCGAAGTCGAAGCCCGAGAAACGATTCCACGGGAAACAAACGGCTTTGATGGCGTGCGTGAAACCGAAGCTGGAGACGGACGACTGGATTTTGGACTCTGGAGCCGGACGGCACATATGTAAATCCGAGCAGGCGCTCATCAACAAGAAGGATGTCTCGGAAAGCATTTTTGTGGCCAACTCGACTGAAGTTCCTGTCCCGGCCGTCGGCAGCGTCAAATTGGATGCCGATGTAGAAGGTATGTGCAGTACTCTAGATGTTGCTGATGTTTTGCTCGTTCCAGACCTGGCGATCAACTTACTCTCGGTGAGCCGTATTTGCAAGAAGGGGTTCCGCGTCAATTTCTCGAGGAACTCTTGCGAGGTAGCCAGCGAATCCACCGGCGAACGGTACGGAGGTGGATGGGCTGTACAAGCTGAAGCAGTTCGAGCAAACCAGGGCGTTCGTTGCAAATCCCGGGGACAACCTGGAGATGTGGCACAGACGGTTTGGCCACCTAAATCTGGACAGTGTGAAGCGATTGCCGTCAATGGTTGCTGAATCAAAGTCCGTGGCCAGGACATACCAACGTGCGTCGAGTGTGCTGAAGGTAAGCACCACAAACAACCGTTCAAGTCGGTGGGTAAGCGATCCACTGAACTACTGGAGCTGGTCTATTCGAACCTATGCGGACCGATGGAGAAGGCGTCGCTAGGAGGAAGCAAATACTTTGATACCTTCATAGACGATGCCAGCCGGATGAAGCACACCTACTTTCTGAAGTCCAAATCAAAGCCTACGTCGAGAAGCAGACAGGCAAGTCTATCAAGCGTTTGCGGACCGACAACGGAACCGAGTATGTCGGTAACAAGTTTGAGCAGTTCCTGAAGGCAAACAGCATCCGTCACGAGACTTCGGTGGCCTACAATCCGCAACAAAACGGACTTGCGGAAAGGATGAACCACTCGGTTGAAGAACGCGCCAGGTGTTTGCTCTTCATTGCTGGGTTGGACAAGCGGTTCTGGGCTTGTCGAGGCCGTGTATCATGGTTGGGTATGCTGACTGTTCCAAAGGTTACCGAGTGTACGACTCAGCAACGAAGCAAGTGTTCGTGAGTCGCGGTGTGGTCATCCTGAGCGAGGAGAGGGAACATCCGAAACAGACTGGCGAACCAGAACGGGCCGACGAAGATAGGGACGCCGAAACGACGCCATCTCCAGTTTTGGCATCCGATGATGATGAAGAAGACGATTCCGATGCAGTTGTACTGCAGCAGTCCAGTGTGCTCCCTCCGCAACCAACTCGGAACGTTTCTCAACCTACCACGAAGCGCAGCGCGAGGGAGCGCAAAGTACCAGGCAAGTATTCTGACTTTAAGGTGACGTACAGTATCCTTCCTCAGAATCTTGCCATTCCACAGGACCATCATGGCCAGGCGAGGCCAGCGACGTTCATCACTGCGCTCCCGTCACACGAAAAGGAAGAAGCTGTTGGACCGCAACACTATTCTGGGCATAGTGACTGGGAGCGCCCAGTCAGAGGCAAGTCGAGCAATAATTGGCAGCGGTGTGCTTCCGCCATCCTCTACTCCACAGATTACTGGCGAACCCGAGACGCTTCAGCAGGCACTGGAACGACCGGACCGTGATGACTGGATCGGCGCAATGGAGTCCGAGCATCGGTCGTTGTGCGATAACGACACGTGGGAACCCGTCGATCTACCGGTGGGACGGAGAACACTCAAAAACAAGTGGGTGTATGCGCTGAAGACGGGTACGGATGGATCCATCGAACGAGACAAGGCCCGACTGGTGATAAAAGGGTATTCGCAAGTCAAAGGCGAGGATAACGACGCAACGTATTCTCCGGTGGTGCGGTACGCAACCGTGGGGTACCTCTTGGCGATGGCGGCCAAACACGTTCTCCTGGTGTGCCAAATGGATGCGGTGACTGCAGTCCTGCAGTGCGAACTTCATGGAGAGGAGATCTACATGGAACAACCGGAAGGGTTCCGGGACGCGCGGGCACCGAAGAAGGTGTGCCGACTCAAGAAGGCCCTGTACGGGCTGAAGCAGGCGAGCCGAATCTGGAACCAGAAGGTGGATCGGAAGCTCAAGGCGATGGAATTCCTGCGATCCAACTACGACTCCTGCGTGTACTTCCGGTTCGGCGGCGGGAAGGTTATTATCATTTCCGTCTATGTGGATGACTTTCTGCTGATTTCCAACGATCAAGCCTTGGTGGACGAAGTCAAGCATCAGATGTCTGCTGAGTTCCAGATGAAGGACCTGGGGGACGTCAAGCAGATTTTGGGACTGCGGGTCAGCCGATTCGATGGCATGATAGCCATAGACCAAGAGCATTACATCGACAAACTCCTGCAGCGATTCCGAATGGAGGGATCCAATTCCGTGTCGACACCCCTGGACGTGAACCAAAAGTTGACGAAAGCGATGCAGCCAGAATCTGCGGAAGAGAAGGAGAAGATGAGAGGTACTCCGTTCAAGGAACTCTTTGGTGGTTTGCAGTTTGTGGCACAGTGCACCCGGCCAGATATTAGCCACGCGGTGAGTGTCGTCAGCAGCTTCAGCCACGAAGCGGGAATTCTACGATACCTAAAGGGGACGAAGGACTACAAGCTGACCTATCGGGCCGATTCCAAGCAGGACTTCCAAGGATACAGCGATGCGGATTGGGCGAACGACGTTGAAACTCGGCGTTCCATTACTGGCTACGTGTTCCTGCAGAGTGGAGGTGCTATCTCTTGGCGCTCGAAGAGGCACTGTCCACTACCGAAGCCGAATATATGGCGCTCTCTTCTGCCACCCAGGAAGCGGCATGGTGGAAGGGATTCCTGCAAGAGCTCCATGGTGGCGAAATTTCCGTTCCGATCAGCTGCGACAACAAGAGCGCAATCAGTCTGGCGGAGAAAGATGTAGGCTACTCTTCCACAAGTAAGCACATCGATATAAGGCACCATTATGTACGAGAACAAATTGAAGCCAAGACCATCTCCCTGAGTCATGTTCCATCGAATCTCCAGGCAGCAGATATTTTCACGAAACCGATTCCAAACTCGAAGCTGCTTGAAGATATGAAAACGTTGGCCATTCAGAAACTACCGCTTAATGGGGGATGTTAGATTATAGTAAGCATTGCATCTGAGTACTGATTATAGTAACTTTGATTTTCAAATAAACCTTCATTCATTACTTGCACTCTAACTTGAGCAGACGTTTCTATCAAAGTCATATTTACGTTACCTCAACCGGATGGCAACAAGTGTTCTACTAGGGAGAGAAATTTCACGAAAAATCCCTTAAATCAGTCCGTTTGTTTAATGCATTCATTAAGAGTTAAGGTAAAGGAGTTATATCAAGATTACTATACAGATATGTAAATATAAGTACTGATTTCAACCAAAAGCCAGGATGCTGTTAGGGTAACTCACAAAGTGTGGGGCTGGTTTTCTTCATTGGGAAAACAAGATCCATTTGTTTACTACACTTGATAGTCGATTTATACACCCCCCCCCCCCCCCCCCCCCTCTTCAGGATGCTGTTTGAATTTGTAATTTTAATAATCCATACGTTCACATAACTGCTTGGTGTAAAAAATATTCCAAACAAGTTCTTTATTTTCGAAGTATTCAAAGTTGTTCATTAAGATTTAATGTTTTCACAATGAGGACACATCTCACAAAATTTTGCACCCTTGACAGCGCCATCGATTAGCTGGGTCAAACGGATCTAAAATCTAATTTCCTAGCACGACCCATTCCAACTGCATCGATACCCCCAGACAGTCCATCGACAGGGTTCATTCGATTAAGAACCGGTCGACCCCTACTTTCCAACAATGGGGGCCCACATTCGGTGCTATCTATCGTTCAAACGCAGATTGACATTTACCCAAATCCATTTCCCGCAAAACTTAAAATGACTTGCCGAAAAAGCATGTTATCACTACGCCCCCTAGATGTCTTTCTCGGCAAAAGCTCTATTATTCTAGGAACACCGATTTCTACTCTTCATGATGTGGTCTGTTTAATGTGTCTGTCATTGCGGGAAGATGCTGGTGTGTTCGTGCCGTTGATAAGTCATGAATTTGATGTGGGTAGGTGGGCATGGATTAGGCAGAACAAAAGACTTCACGTTCCCAATGTCAACAAAGGACGACAGCGGCGTAAGCAGAGTTGAGAAATGGAATCCCATTAATCACGAAAACCTCAACCATCGTGTGTTCGAATTCCGAATTTGCCGGTGGCTTCTTGGCTGTCGGTGTAAGCCGCGCCCTGTAGTTGTTTTGAGCATAGTCGTCTGCTTTCATTATTAATTCGAACCGAAAGGGAAATTAAACTTCGGCTAGAAAACCGCACACGTGCCTGCTTGAACACACACACACACACACACATACATACAAGAATGGCGATGCCGAAACGAAACCAAAGTTTTCCCGCCCTTCCCGGGGTTCGGTTGCTCCGGGGAAATTTAAGCTAACTGAAATTAATTCTAGCTACCTTTGCGTTTCCCATTTGTTTTATGAGGATTTTGGCTTTGATCTCACGGTTCGAAATTGAAAAATAAAACGATCCGGGAAGAATCCTCACTCGCAGGAAGTTTAATTTCAAACGCGCACACACACACACACACACACACTAGCGGGAGTGAGGAAGGGAGAGCGAATTTGAATGAAGAATTATCCGACCAAACAGTATCAAGCTAGAGCTCTTCTCAAAAGAACAACAAAAATCATTTCTGCCAGCGCCGCAAGCCGCCTACTGGGAATGTCAGAAAGACCTATTGTTCGCTTCTCGGGATCTGCTAGTCGCCTTTGCTACAAGGAGCCAAATGTTTGTTGAACGAAATTTGGGGTTTTTGGCTTTTGTTTGCTGTTCGATAGTCCTTTTTTCCCGAACCGAAAGCTTTGCGAAAAACTGTGCATCAAGAGGAGGAGTAGGGGGAGGGGGGGGGGATGCTGAGATGAATGTAATCAATTGAATTAAGAATGGTTTTACAATCGCTGCTTGACGAGCTGCTTCTGGCGCTTGTTGAGTTAAGGAGGGCGGCGGAGGGATTTCCAAAAATTATCGAAGTCGAATGGGTATTATATGGCTTTCAGGGGGCGAAGAGGCGCGGCCACGGAGTGAAGTGCAAAACAAATCATGCATAATTAATGTCCTGAGTGAAGATGATCGGAACTCGGAGGAAGGAGGGTGGCTGTT
This sequence comes from Aedes koreicus, assembly GCA_024533555.2. NCBI lineage: Eukaryota > Metazoa > Arthropoda > Insecta > Diptera > Culicidae > Aedes > Aedes koreicus. The sequence continues at coordinate 152,380 of JAHHFK020000604.1, read as the reverse complement.
TGCCAAGACGCTTTGGGGTTCTGTTTGTTTGTTTATTTATTTATTGGGTGTTTTGAAGCTGAATGACACTTCTTTCCCGCTTCGATGAGGGATTCTCCCTGTCGAGGATGGAAGTGTTGATTGATCTACTTTTAATGAGAATTTTCTATCTTTGATGGAGTTAAGGAAGATGACAAAGACTGATTGAAACTTACCTTCGGAGGAAATGACACCGTTGGCAGATGGGGTCCTTGTGACAGTTGATGAGCTGAAAATGGGTAAAAACGAGTTGTTAATTATAACAATTACAAGTATTTACTAGGTTGATATCATTAATGAACGATTTAAATTAAATTAAGATCATCCTAACAACAAGGTTGGTAGCAACCGAATGTCTAAAAGAGGATCTTTAGAGACTATATGCCTGACAAAAGAGACCAAAAAGTGACCAGCATGAAACCAAAAAGAAATAAAAGAGGAAGCAAATTGGAACATAATGATGAGTAGCAAGTGGTTAAGAAATATATCTACATATATTAACCATCTATTTTTTTGAGAGGCAAAAGCCATTTAGAACATGTAAAATGAGAAGACATAAGGCTTGTTCGCGACAAAATCTGGACACCCCTAATGCGTATAAAGAGTGTATCGAAAATAAGCTATCCACAAACTTTCTTTCAATTTATGTTGAAAACCGATATTTTATTCATACAAAAAATTGATCCTTTATTGTACGAGGTTAAACTTGAACATAATGAAGACCGGATGAAATTTAAGTTATTCCTTCAGGAATTTTCGAGCTTTGGATCGAATGCTCTTCATCAAGTTCCGGACAAGTGTTGCATCGCATTTTTTGGACGCTTGAGCCCAATTCATTTTGAACTCCTGCATGTTCCCAGCTGCCTTACCAGTCTTCTTGAAAACCCTCTTCACGATTGCCCAGTAACGTTCGATGGGTCGAAGCTGAGGGCAATTTGGTGGATTGATATTTTTCTCAACGAAATCTATACCCTTTTCCGCAAGCCAATTGAGAGTGGTTTTGGCATAGTGAGCCGACGCTAAATCCGGCCAAAACAGTGGAGGTGTACTATGCTTCTTATATAAAGGCAACAATCTCTTCTGGAGACACTCAGATCGATAGATTTCCGCATTTATAGTTCCGGTAGTGTAAAAAATGGTTGACTTCAAACCACAGGAACATATTGCTTGCCATACCAGTACCTTTCGACCGAATTTCTCCACTTGAATCGACCTTTCCGCATCGCTCACATCCTCCCCAACGACGGCAGTAAAGTATTGTGGACCTGGAAGGGTTTTTGAGTCCTCCTTTACATAGGTCTCATCGTCCATCAAAACGCATGCATCCGGACGCTGCAAAAGACGCGAATACAATTTCCGGGCCCTTGTTGCTGCTCGCTTCTTCTGTTCTGCACTTTGTTTCGAGATTTTCTGCTTCTTGTCAGGTCTTCAGGTGGTTTCGCCTCTTGATACGCTGGATCATTCCGACACTCGTTCCTGCTTTTTTGGCCAAATCACGTATTGACATTGATTTGTTCTTCATGATTAGAGATACCACTTTCTGCTCCAGTTTCGGGTTGGAAGAACCGGGTTTTCTGCCTCTTCCTGGTAGCTCATCCAAAGAATAATGTTCCCCAAACTTATTAATGATGGTTTTAACACTCGCATGATGAATTCCAAACCGCTTCGCCAATTTTCGCATAGTAATACCCTTCTCACTTAGCCATGTGTCCAGAACCTTAATTTTCACTTCCTTTTCAATACGCGACATTTTGAAAACGCAGAATTTGAACCGCACAAACAAGTAAACAAAAGAAAGCTGACAGTCAAACGCACAGCATACAGTGTTCAGAGCATAAAAAACCATCACAAATACATGCGTACAACGCAAATGTATGTGGATAGCTTATATTCGGTACACTCCTTATCTCTGGAAATACTTCATCAACGCGTGAAATATTTCGCAGACTGATGAACGTATGTCTGTTAATTGTGCTAAATTTATTTTTGGTGATACTACAAACAATTAGATCGAAGATGGCGTCGAAAGAAGAGCAAGTGCGAAAAGCATTTGTGTGTGGTCGCAATGAAATCTGGATCTGTCAGTAAGAAAACTTGCAAAAAAGCTTGGTTTTCCTGCAAGCACTGTCCAAAACGTTCTTAAATTTTTCGGTACACGTTTGACAATAGCCAGGAAGGCTGTGAGCGGAACAAAAACGGATCTCAGGAACCACCAGAAGGACGCGAAGGTGAAGCAAATATTGCAGAAGAGACCAGATCTTTCGGTACGTACTGTGGCTAGAAAAATAAAAATGTCCCCAACTTTCGTGCATACTTCCAACCACCGGCAAGGTATGAAGTCGTTCAAGGTGAAAACTGTACCGAACCGTAATGATAAACAGAATGTGACGGCTAAAACCCGGGCTCGCAAGTTGTATCGCGAATATTTGACGAAGTTTTCCTGCGTGATAATGGGCAATGAAAACTATGTGCTGGAAGACTTTAAGCAGGAATGTCTTATTATACTGCCATGCAACGGGACGGCGTAGAGGAGCATTTCTGGACGAAGAAAAAGGCTAAGTTTCCCTAAAAAAATTGGTTTGGTTTGGCAGTCAATATGCAGCTGTAGTCGAGCAAGCCAAAGCTTCATCACTACCGGAACGGTAAACAAGGAAATATACGGTGAAGAATGTCTAGATAAGCGATTGTTACCATTCCAACGCAGCCATGACGCTCCTTCGCTATTCTGGCCTACTTTGGCATCTTGTCACTACGCCAAAGATGTTTTGGAATGATATAAAGCGAATGGAGTCCATGTTGTACCGAAAGAGGCGAATCCACCTAACTGCCCGAAGTTGCGACCTATCGAGCGGTATTGGGCTCTCGTGAAGAGAGAACTCTCTCAATATAAACAACAAGCTACAACTATAGAAAAATTTCGAAAATCTTGGAAAAAAGCAGCTAAATTGGTTGCAGAGAAGTCTGCACAGACCCTAATGGCTGGAGTAAACTCAAAAGTTCGTAGTTTTAAGATGACTAATAGTGCACAATTAAATCAATGAAAAATGCATCTTGGATTGAACTAACAGCAAATTTGTTTTATTCCAAATTTAATCTGTCCAGATTTTGTCACGAACAAGTCGCTCTATGATACTGGTAAAGTTGATAGGTAATTGAGGTATTCTTTGTTTACAATATCACTACAGCTCACTACAGATTTTGTGCCTTGAAGCTTGAGGGATCGCATAAGGACTCTATCGAAAATAAACTTGTTTCTTCCGTTTACCATTGTTGCTGCATGCAATTGTTTGCATTCCAGAATATCAATGGTAGACGAAACAGAACCTTCCATAACGCCTTCACACGTCAGACTTACTGCAGAAACCATACCATCTATCTCCACATCCCTAGATGGGATGTAAACGTAATACTCCACATTATAACCTACGTCGCTAGCAATTTAATTTAAAATTTTATACGTAGGCGCAGTAGCACGCAGTTTGTTACGATTGACCTGATGAAATTCGGTCTCCGGATAACGACGCGTCAAGTTCCGTTTATTGCCCAGAAACGCAGAATGATACTTGTCAATAAAACACTGTCGGTGTGCTGATTCCTCCAAATATCAGGTGATATAAAGTTAGACCCCTTAACTGTCAACCATATTAATTCAAACAGTGTTTAATGCAGAGTACTGAATAAATATTAAAAGGCATTATCAGTATTCCCTATTAGTTGCTAATATTTTGTCCAATACTTTTTGATGAAATTTAGACACCCTCAAATGTCTATTGGAAAACTAGGAAAATTTAAAATAACACTCCACTTGATCACATTGAAGAAAAAAAAACCTGAAACACTTTTCCAAACTATCACTTGTTAACACGAGCAAATTCCGTTAAGTTCCACTATAGAAAGCTTATCTTTTGACAGAAAGGCATACACACTTAGAATTATATGCCGAGTCTCGGCTTTCTGAAACCGAGATCCGCACAGCCGACCTCTCGGTTTCGATCTCGGCTTTTTTATGTTAACCGATTGGGTCAAACTGAAAACTCATATAGTTAACTGGGAATCTCGGCATGAGCAAACTGATATATCGGTTAAAATTCGAAACAAACAGAAATGAGGTTAACCGAGATTTCGGTTAAATTGTGTGTAAATATTCGAAATTTTGAATTAAATTTTCATCGAAATATTGAATATTTCATGCCATTCATTCTATACATGCCATGTACAATTGTTGACGAGGTTTTATCAATGTAATTGATGTAGTGCCAATAAATGTATGTTTTTTCACCGTTCCACAAGCAACATACGACTTACTCCACTTGCGAATGAAAACAATATAGCGCATGGCGGTTGACAGATAAAAAGCCGAGCCTCGGCTTACAACACTGCTTAGTAGGTAATAGGTAGCTGAGGTCGGTTAAAATTGGTTAACGATTGTGTTCGGCGCCTAGTGTTGCCGAGAATCGGTTTACTAATATACTTACCCGATATTTCAGTTTCAAGTGATGCTGAGACTCGGCATCGTTCGATTTTTTACCGAGTTATCAGTTAAATATGAAAATGTCGAGTGGATTCAGCTAAATGTTTCAAGTGAAGAGTTAATTTAAATTTTCCTAGTATTCCAATTACAATCGTTCTACTAATACGCTCAGTGTATTGTGTTTTGTGTGTGAGAATGCTCGAAACAAGAACCAAGAACTACCTTTTATAGAAAACTCGAACGTAGAACAAAGAAAGAAAACGTTTAATATGGTGAACTATCGGGATACTATTACATTTAATTCAACCTAGGTGTATTCATTCAATTCCTTAGTTCTCTTTTCAAGATTTCTTATTGTGTGTACGGATTTATTTCTCTCGATTTGCCTTCGCGTATCGAACTGTTCCCTAGTAACAATTTCAGTTTTATTCCAGCCGTTCAATTTCTTTCCGGCTTTGTTGACAAAACTACATTCAAAACTGTTTTGTCTAACAACACCTCCTCTATGCTTCTTTAAAGCCAAAATCTGTACAAAGTGGCTCACTGTATAGATGGTTGTGAAAACAATTTAATAAAACCTTTAAAAGACCATGAAGATTTTGAAAATGTTCTAGTGATAGATGCTATGACCACTTGAAAACCTTCATAAAACCAATTGGCTGCCATGAAAACCAGCATAGGATTCGATTCTCTGCTCTTCTGATTCATTTGGTAGTTAATAATATCTGAGAAAAAAGGTCTCCACCTTCTTCGTCCTCCTTTTCCACCCGGATTCCCCCCGAACACCATTTTTTCACAAGATATTCCCCCCGCTCTCCCCCCACGTCCCCCCCCCCGTATCCCCCCCCCCTTTTGCCACCTTATGAATACTGGGTTCGCCGGCGAGTTGCGCAAGCTCATCCTTCGCCTCCATAGTTCGTCCTCCTGTACTCCACCAAAGATGTTTCTTAACACCCGACGCTCAAAAACTCCGAGTGCTCGCAGGTCCTCTTCAAGCATTGTCCACGTCTCATGCCCGTAGAGAACAACCGGTCTTATTAGCGTTTTGTACAGGATTCACTTCGTACGGGAGATAAGTCTGTTTGAGCGTAGTTGCTTGTGGAGCCCATAGTAGGCACGAATTCCACTGATAATCCGCCTCCGGATCTCACGGCCGTTATCGTTGTCCGCAGTAATCAGTGAGCCGAGATAGACAAATTCATCGACTACCTCGAACTCATCGTCGTCGATCGTCACACTGCTGCCCAGTCGGGTCCTGTCGTACTCGGTTCCGCCTGCCAGCATGTACTTCGTTTTGGACGTATATATCTTCAACCCAATCTTCTCTGTACTGCTCTGCCACCGCTTCAAATGTTCTGCCAACAATATCCACGTCATCGGCAAAGCAGATAAATTGATCGGAGCTGTTGAATTTCCTAGTGGATACCGGCGCAAACAAATCTTATATCAATCCGGAACACATTAAAAAATCCAAAACTGTGAAACGGCCAGCAGTCATATGCAATAAGAATGGCAAGCTTAGTTATTGATCAAATTGCGCATGTTAACTTATTCCCGGAGGCTTTTACAGAAAAGCTCCCATTCTATGTTTTCAAATTTCCATCGTTTCTTCGACGGCCTACTAGGCTACGAAAATTTAGCTGCCATGCATGCAGTGATTGACACTTCTAAAGAATATATCACCATCAATAATCGTAGGTACACTGTGTCGAAATATGTTCCGACGTCAATACATTTTCACGAGACCAACGAAAATCTTTTCGAAATAAGTACTACGACAGATGGCTCACTTTTGATTGATAAGGAAATCGATTTAAATTGTAATATTACTTTGCAACCTGGTGTCTACGCAGCAAAAAATAACAAGGCTTTAGTGCACCTATCCATGAAAGGCAAACAACCGCAAAGTGATATAGTTCTCGAACCATTCCCCAACGATGCCTTTGAACTTGAAATTAACCATCAAAATGTAAACTCAAAATTGAATTTCCCTTCGGAGCATTTGAATAACGAAGAGAAACATGCTCTAATAAAAACAATCAAACCTTTTAAGGATGTCTTCTTTTCAGACGAGCAAAAATTAACATTTACCCATGAAGTTAAACACCCAATTAATACAACTGATGAAAAACCTATTCATCAGAGAACTTACAAATATCCATACCATTTGAGGGAGGAAGTCTCCACTCAAATTAATAAGATGCTGGATAACGGTATTATCAGAGAGTCCTCTTCACAATGGACCTCACCCATTTGGGTAGTACCAAAGAAAATCGACAACTCTGGGAAGCGAAAGTATCGCATTGTTGTCGATTATCGAAAATTGAATGAAAAGACTCCTGCGGATCGATATCCAATCCCAGAAGTAAGCGAAATCCTAGACCGGCTAGGAAAAGCGCAATATTTTACGGTGCTCGACTTGGCGAGTGGATTTCACCAAATCGAAGTCGACCCAAAGGATATACCTAAAACGGCTTTTAACGTTGACCATGGCAAATACGAATTCGTCCGTATGCCATTTGGTCTGAAGAACGCCCCGGCAACGTTCCAGCGTTTAATGGATTCTGTACTAAGAAAACACTTAGGTATACGATGTTTTGTCTATATGGACGACATCATTATTTACAGTGTTAATCTTCAAACACATCTAGAGGATATAAAAAAGGTCCTCCAAACCCTAAGAGAATCCAATCTGAAGGTACAATGTGATAAGTCGGACTTCCTGCGGAAAGAAGTAGGCTTTCTTGGACACGTTGTCACTACGGAAGGGGTAAAACCCAACCCGAACAAAATAGAGGCCGTTAAGGCTTGGCCATTACCAAAAACTCAAAAAGAATTAAAATCGTTTCTTGGAACGATAAGTTATTATAGGCGATTTATTCCGAAATTTGCCCACATAGCAAAACCGATGACAGTGAAACTTAGAGGAAAAACGAAAATTATTGATATTGATCATGATTATGAAAGAGCGTTTGAAGAGCTCAAAACAATCATGACAACTGATACTCTTCTAGCATACCCCAACTTCGATGAACCGTTCATTTTAACAACGGATGCATCAAATGTTGCGATTGGAGCAGTTCTTGCTCAATTACATGACGGAAAGGAACGACCTATAGCATACCTTTCTAGAACATTGAGCAAAGCTGAGGAAAAGTACTCAGCCACGGCGAAAGAGCTTTTGGCGATATATTTTGCTGCTAAAACGTTTAGACCGTACCTCTATGGAAGAGAGTTCACGATTTATACGGATCACGAACCTCTTACAAAGGAATTGAAACTGACAGATTCCACAGGCAGAGTCACTAGACAAAGGCTCTACTTGGAACAGTTTGATTTCAAAATTATTTACAAAAAAGGCAAACAAAACGTCGTCGCTGACGGCCTTTCAAGAATTCCCCGTTCGGAACTGAACGTCAACGAAGAATTATCTAACCAATTTTACGAAAATGACCCGATTTATGGGCCAGAAATCATTAATAAGTATGCCAATCAGTTATTAATTTACAAATCAAATGATGCTGGGAAAAGCCCACATATAGCATGCATGGTTTTCCCAAATCATTTTCGACACGTTTTTCACAGACCCGACTATACAGAAGCCGATTTAAAGGACATATTGACAAAACACTTGGATCCGACTAAGCTAAACGGTGTTTTCGCTGACCATAAAATAGCTAAAATGTGCAAAAATATCCTTGACAGCCATTTCAAGAATATCAAAATTCATTTATCTAATATAAAACTCCCAGATTTAATTTCAGGAACCGATCAAAACAAATTTATCGAGAAATGCCACAATTTCAATCACCGCGGATACAAGCTAACGTACGAGGAAGTACAGAAGTCAGTTTTCTTCCCACGTATGTTAGCAAAGGTAAAAGAATTTGTCAAGAACTGCGAATCATGTAAATTTGCTAAGTACGAGAGGAGACCCTTTGTAATACCTCATTCGAGGCGAATCTACCATAAACCTTTCGAAAACGTTTTCATAGACGTTTTTGTAAAGGAGACGGAAAAGTTTCTTACAGTGGTAGACTCGCTTTCAAAATTTGCGCAAATTTATAAGATTGCTAACGAGACAACCGACGAAATTATAGAAACACTAATAGAATACTTCAAAATATTTGGCACTCCGAAATTAATAACTTGTGATCAAGCCACAAGCTTTCGAAATTCAAAATTCAAAGATTTTTTGGAATCCTATGGCATAACCTTACATTTTGCGAGTTGCAGTGACAGCAATGGTGTTGTGGAACGATTCCACAGTACGCTGCTGGAAATGTATATGGCCAATAGACAAAAGGTAGAAAACCTGACGCTCTATGAAGGTCTTGCCATGGTTACATCTATATACAATGAAACCAAACATTCTACAACTAATCTAAAGCCACGGGAAGTCATTTTTGGCACTTGCGCTTCCCTCGACCCATTCGAAATAAACCTCTCAAAACACAGAACACTACAAGACGCTAAAGACGCTTTGAAAATGCACGTAAACAGCCAAAACTCGAAAATACCAGTAATTCTTAATAACAAATTCAAAAACATCAATAAACAAAGACTCTTGGTGAAGGGCAAAGCAAAACCCACACCACGAGGACACAGATATAGACTTATAGACGTCGCTAACGAGGCAGATAAAACAGTTACGGACCAGACCGGAATTAAAACGCACAAAAAACATATTAAGAAAAACTTTACGTTAGACTAAGACATAGACATTTCATTACAGACTATGGCTGTGGCTCTGGACAACGACGAATGGCAAAATTCTAGTACACGACCTGGACAAGAGCCCCGTCGTAATTATAAATTTAGGAAAAGCTCATATAAGTAATAATTACTTTAGGATACTGCACCGCATAGATCTATCAAAAATCCAAAATTCAGTCGAAACATTAACTTACCATGCTAGAAAAAACATAGATTCGAACGATTTTCTAAGTGTAATCATCCAAACAAAAGTTTCGAAATTGGAACAGACTTTCTATAAATTAAAACCATTCACCCGAGTTAGGAGATGGGAAAAGCTAGGATCATTTTGGAAGTATATCTCAGGCAGCCCTGATGCAGAAGATTTAAGAATTATAAATTCACCCTCAAACAGACTAATAAATGAAAATGACAGGCAGATTAGTATCAATCACATATTCGAGAATAGGATCAACAATATAACAGATAAGGTTAATGACATAACAAGTACATTGAATAAAACGATATTGAAAGACGAGAAGGATTTTAGAACCGTAGGATTACTTTTTTGTTTAGATGAACTTATACGACAATTGGAAGATCTACAGGAAGCAATAGTTTTGGCTCAACATAATATCCCCAGCAGCAGAATCATCAACGCAGAAGAGACAACGAGAATTCATCATCTTCTAGAAGGAAACGGTCTCATAACAGGAGCTCTGGACTTCGCCAGTGCCTATGTGATTCTTTCCAAAGAATCAATCGCCTACATCCTGAAGATTCCACGGATCAAAGACGCTGAATACGATCTTAACTTCATTGAACCAGTAATATCTAATGACTCCCGTATATCAATTTCAACGCATTATTACTTACAAGGACCATCATCGTTCGCGCTGAAAACAGTATGCGAAACGAGCAGAAACCGTTATATATGTGCAAGCTCGCAGCTGGAACCAATCAGTAGTTGCATTCGACAGTTGATGAGAGGTGAATCAGCCACATGTCCAATGGAAAGAACCTACACCAAAGGCATTATAAAAAGAGTCGATGACTCCAACGTAATCATCAATGATGCAGAAGTATCATTAACTTCGAACTGCTCATTGAACAACAGGAAACTCAAAGGATCTTTCCTCGTACAGTTTTCAAACTGTACACTCTTCATCAACGACGAAATGTACTCAAACATCAACCAAGAAACTCAGCTAGCAGCATTCATACCCACAACAGGACTGAAGGTAAATTCTACAATAGTCACGAATAAATTTCCTATCGAATATCTACAGAAATTGCATCTTGAACAACGTGATCATATCGACCATATAAACCTAAGGACAGATAACATACAATGGAAACTCAAACTCATTGGGTGGACATCTTTCGGACTCGGTTCAACATCATCAATAGTTTTCATCGTAGCAGTATCGTTATGGATTTGGAAAAAACTCACACTGAGATCATCAGCATCGCATCCAGAGGAACATCAAGATCATCATAGGGCGGATGAACCAACGGAACCTAAGAGACACGATCAACCGAAGATCATCATGGTGCCACAGGCGTAGCACCAGTAAGCAGAAAGCCGAGGACGACTTTCATCCCAGGGGGAAGCCGTTAGGAAATGCAGTGGGCGCATCACGCCACGTCGCCCACCAATAAAGCACCAGGTAGCATAATGCACATTCAGCAGTTTGATATTATAAAAGAGTTCGCACCATGCGGCTCGACCTCTTTTTTCCATCAGGTAGTCGGTGCAGTAAGTAGTGTAGTGAGAATTAAACCTAGCATTTAAGCAGTGAAGTTTAGTGCTTTTTAAAAAGGAAACGAAAGAAATCATTTCCGTTACTCCAACCAAAAAAACAAAAACCCCAAAACCACCCCCAAAAAAAAAAAAATAAAAATAAAAAAAATCAAACTTATTGTATATCTATTATCCAATCGGACAGTCTTAATAGGACATATCAATTTTAATTAGTTTTAGGTTATTTTTCCAACATTTAACGATTTCACAGTTGCGGTGCATTACAAACGTTGTAAGGAGTCTCTATGATTTTAAAAAAGTTATCATAACTGGCGTTCTGTTAAGGTGAAGGAACATAAATGGAAGATAAAGCCGCTCCAACGAAAAACGTAATCTTTGCGTCAACTTGATCCGGGGTATACAGGGTCATAACAATGCTGATTCTTGGAAATTGGATGATAAATTGGAATAAGATGTTTTTCTAATACTCTTAAATGTGTGATAAACTGAAGCTATCTGACTTTGAATAAGCAAACAATCTTGTTATTTTGGTTGAACCTCTTAACGAAATCCCCTACACTCTTTTTGGTAGCCGTTTGAGTAGATTAATTACAAGGACGTTTGAATGACGAATTATGTTCGTCAACAATAAGAATTTACTGGCGTTGTTACCAATCTGCTTTGAAAAATGTAAGCCATTTAAATGAGTAGTCTTTTTCTAAGTGCTGCTTTATATTATAAAATTGATCATGTTTTTTTATTTCCGATTGCTGTTTTGATTTGTGCGCCTGAACATTGATAATGGTTTGATGACTATTTCAAAATTATCACAGGTTGATTTTTGTACTTTTCCTTGGCATGGATACATTTATCAACCGTATTTATAAGTATCAATATTTTTTCCATTCAAGTGACAGTCGTATGGTTATTGGTAAACTCAACATATCATTTGATAAAAATATCAATTGTAGAAGCTCAACAACTCTTATTTGGAATGTGTACGTTCATAAGTCCATTTGCAAAAATATCATTGTCTTTTGCGCATTATTGAATATTCATTGCTCATTTTACCTCTTCCATATGATTTTTTTTATTTGTCCTAAAACACATCACAACTTTTTATGGCTCATTCCCAATTTTTTGCCTGAATTTATTTTCTGCTCTCTGGAACCCATTTAGTTTTCAAATGGTGTTGTTGAATATTTCGTGGGAAAGTTTTCACGATATCAAATTATTTTTGAATTTAAAGATGGGTAATTGTATCTACTACCTAGGACATTTGAGTTTTTTTTATTGTGGTTATTCAGTTATTTATTCCTCATTTTACTATTTTTATGAGAAAATCAAATAAAAATTCCAAGACACATGCGAGTAGTTTAGTGCTCAAATTATATCATTTGGCGGAATTAAAGCCATATTTATTTGCACATATACTAATAGCTGTTGCCTTATTTGACAGATTTACCGGTCACAATTAGATTATCTAAAGATCATTTCTCATCTATTATTGCTCATTTCTAAATTTTTAAAGCTGATCACACATTATTTGTTGGCACAGGCCATAATTATTTAGTGGCACTTCTATCCTTTTTTGGCGCTTTTTCTGAATTACTAAGTGCAGGTAAATATTTTAGTCATTGCATGATAAACATTCAGAAAGGTCAATACTCATGTTTACCTTATATTTATGTTATAAGACACCAAAATGGCTCCCGACTGCCTTGGATTGGAACAACGAAAGAAAATAATCGATGATAACAAGAGCGGAATGTCACAAAAAAACGATTTGTGACAAATACCAGATGAAAAAATGGACCGTTTCAAGATTGTGCTCAAAATTTCGTTCAACCGGGAAGATTTCTGTCGAAAATAGAGGTGGAAGACCACGGTCCACTACGTCAAGAGTGGACTCTATGATCATCAGATGCATTAAGAAGGATCCTTCCAAATCTTCCTTCAAGGTGCAAACGGATTTACAGTTATCTGTATCGGACCGGACAATCATACGACGTGCCGTTGAAGCCACCCAAGTAACCACAAGCATTATATTATTGCACTTATTCAACCCAAAATCAACATCGGTAATGCGGGATCGCATCTATTCAACAGTTGTCAAGTAATGAAGCGTTAGATTAGCTTTAAGAATATAATGATGCATTACCAATGCAATGATGCATTACCAATGCAATGATGCATTACCAATGCAATAATGGTACTTAAGAAATGTCTTATGGCATTACAAAAGATATAGCATTAGTTCGATCTTAGTGGGGCCCTTTTCAACTTTAATCCAACTTCAATGATGCACTAGACGTAATACATATGCCCTATATATGCATGCTATTAAAGCCTCGTGGTTACTTGGGCAGATTATCCTCTCGACACCCTGGGAAGAAACCTCTGAGTTCACTTAGGAACCAGAAGAAAAGACTCCTGTTTGCTCAATCTCATATTGGCTGGGATGTGCAGAAATGGCGGACGGTTCTGTTCATTGATAAGTCGAAGTTCAACATCTTCGGAAGCGACGGGATTTGCCGTGTACGTCGACCGACTGGAAAACGCTTAGATTCACGGTACTGCCAGAAGACGGTGAAGCATGGCGGAGGCAATGTGATGGTCTGGGGATGTTCCTGAAAGATGGTATGCTGCCTTATGCTGAATAGAATATGCCATTAAAATGGAAATTTCAACGAGATAACGACCCCAAGCACACCGCCAAAGTGGTCAAACAGTGGTTTAAGGATAACCAAATAATGATGATGGACTGGCCGCCCCAATCTCCGGATCTGAACCTTATCGAGAACCTGTGGGAGATCGTGAATCAGCGAATTGAACGTGAAGGTGTTCGAAATAAGGATCAGTTGTTTGCAGAAATCCAAAAGGTTTGGGCAGCAATTCCACAAAACTTCATTGACCACCTGATAGAGTCTATGCCTCGCAGATGCAAGGCCGTAATTGAAAATAAAGGATTCGCTACGAAATATTGAAAGCCTAATTGAATTTGGTAAACATCACGCGAAGTTGCACTTGTTTTGTCCAATACTGTATGATGCAGAAGCCGATTTTCTTCCGTAGCTTTCTGGGGATTCCCTTTGGGAAGAAAGGTGGAAATTTCTCCTCCTCTTGCCACATTCGGTTATCCGGTGTTTTCTAGCATGGCGTAACAGTTGTTCCCCAGCAGCAATTTCGAAGCCAATTGAGCGTCGGTGACGTCTGGATTTGCACTCGCGCCGTACAACGTGGATTCCACACGCTGGAGTCAACGCGAAATAAAGAACGTGAGCACTTTCGTAATGCATTTGACAGTAGACGATTAGGGAAAGTAAAACAGAAAAGTAACGACTGTTCTGCTCAATACGCTAGCAGAGAATGATGAATTGAAGAATGTATGAGTGCTATTTTATAATTCCTTCATTCTCTCGATAGTCAAGAAAACGAATGTAAAAAAAAAATAGTTTATGCATTCCGTGTAGCGAATAAATCCTTCGTTGCAAAGCTATTTGCCTTCTGTTTACAATCAGGAAGCTTTCAATGATTATAACCAATGGGTGCTATAATTTCAAATTACTCAACGCCAATTTATGATTCAGATCCCCACGATCATCGACTGCATTCAATTCGTTTAATTTCACCAAACGACGATCCACTTAAACCCATTTGGTGTTGATCACATGTGTTGACCAATGCCCCTCGCGTCACGGATCAATGCTCCAGCATTATTTCATTAGGTTTTTCAAATTCGTTCACACGTTTAAGTAGCGAGAAAATCGATCATGAACAGATTCACATAAACGAATGATGGAAATGTTAAACGAATGCAATGTTATGGTGTTGCTATCTTTGATTGCTTTTGTACGTGATTCCAACCTTAGTAGGACATGTTGTTAATATGCGCTTCGTGGGATGCCCCCTTTGTTGCATTGTAATTTAACGAAGGATCACTTCGTAGTTTCAAATAATCAAAACATATTTTTGATGATTTGAATGTCATCAAATATAATGAACAACTGCTCAGACCAGCAAGTGAAATCGTTCCCAAAAGAAAGGGAAAACGGCTCCGCGATGGCACGCTCCAGTAAGTAAATTCCCTTTTTCCAACTTCGGTTTCCCTGCATCACCTGCCACGCAGCCCGATTCAGCTATCCAGAGAGACATTTTTCGACGCTTTTTTCTAATTGATTTATTCCGCCATCAGTAGGTTCGTAAAAGTTTTGCACAGTTTCCATTCACCAGTTTAGATTTCTTTTTCTCAACGCGTTTCCCAGGGGTAATCCTATTGTGGTACATAAAAATCGATTATTTGCATTTGCAAGCGATACATTGATTTATGATCACTGGGGCACAGAGAGGCAGAAGAAAGGTAACTGAATATTGAAACTGTTGTTCGGATTTCCTCCCTGGTATGCGGTGGGTTAAGTTGAGAATTTTCATGAAACTGTGATGTAAGGCCTCTTGTTTTTTAATAATTAGCGTAGCGAGGTGCTGCTCAGAAGTTTATTTCTGATTATATGCGACCGGTAATTTTCGTAAATTCCAACCGTTTTCTTGCTGTTTATCACACATCTAACTGCGATTGTTGATTATACAGACCGGAAATAAATGCAAACATCTCAACCCGCTTCGCCGTGAGTTCGTGTTAAGGTTACCAGCTGGAATCGTCTTATTTCACATCCATCTGTATCCGCAGCTGCCAACCCCGAAGCTCAAGGCCAAGTTCAAACGATGAAAGAGCGCCACTATGTCTCGCTGAGGCATCATAAAGCATTGCTACTAGCCGGGTGGGTGGGTGAGTGGACGAACGGAAGGCATTTTGCAGAATGAATCGATCGTTTATCCAGTCATGCATTGCAACCAACCAACGATCGTCAACGGCAGTAATGGAAACGACGGCGATGACGGCGACGACGATGGCACCGTACAGAGGGAAGGGAGGAGCAACGCGAGAAACAACCGAACGGAAAGAACCACATCGAGCGAAATTGGGCTTTCGAGCCGTTCCTCCCTTTTTCCTTCGACTCCGAAGCCATTCGTTGCATTTCTATGCGCCCGGTCACGGCTTCGGGAATTGCAGGTTGTTGATGCCTTTTTATTCACTTAGGAAAAACATCAACAATTTATTTCTAAGCTGCCGTATAAAAGTTGATGAACGATCACCGATCGGTGGCAGTTGAGTTTGGATTTTTAGGAATATCGATCGATTGAGGTGCGTTCCGCAGCAGGTCCGGCAGTGATTTCATAATTTGAGTGGATGAAAAATGGCTTTTCTCGTGTTGGGAATGTTGATCAGTGTAGTTTTGGCAAATGTTTCCGGTGCAATTAATGAGCAATCGAAGAAAATTTGTGGAAATCGATATAGTGTGACTTGTTTGAAGTTGGAAATTGTGTCGTTCCTGGAGAAAATATCGGATCAACATGAATACAGTCTTCTGTCCGGTGTTAGTGTCGTCAAAGACACGGAAGCGAATGCTACCAAGACGTCAGAGATTATTGCCGAGGTTTCGAGGATTTTCCCATCGGATCCCAGCAAGCGCTTGGATGAATTCCTGCTCGTAAAGTTGAACAACTACCTGAAGAGTCACTCACTGCGGCTGAAACTGATGGATAATGAGGCGCTGGAAAGGGCACGGGACCTTTTCCAAGGACGAAAGGAAAAGCTGGGCAAGAAAGGAGGCTTAGAGGCGGTTATAGCAGCAGCAGTGATGATGAAAGGTATGTTTGATGCTCTGGATTGATTTTAAGATCTAAATCGTTACTGTTTCTGCCCACAGGAATGCTGGGTGCAATCGCTTTTGGAGCCTTGGCCATGATCGCTGGAAAAGCACTGATGACGGGAATGCTGGCAATGACCATTGCAGGAGTAATTGGTTTGAAGTCCCTGGCCGGTGGTTCCGGGGGAGGTCACAAATCAACCACCTACGAAATTGTAGCCAAACCTATGTATTCACATTCCCACTCGGAACAGGACGAGGTCAGCCATGGACACACTGGTTATGGTGGAAGCTGGGGACGATCGCAACGAATAGAAGCACCCGAGTATTACGCCCCCAAAGGTGTATAAACCGACCGATAGATGGCCGACCGGAGAAAAGAGAAAGTGATGGAAAAGCTTTCTCGATCGTTTACGCGTTTCTCGCTGTTTTCACTCTATTCGCTTTTTATCCAACAACTCTGAACTTTGAGAGAAAGCTTCCGAATAATTTATTGATGCACTAGTCTATCCCGTCCGACACATTGAAGCTTCCTCTCCAAGATTTCACTCTTTTCTCTATTTGTTTATCTGTCTGCACGGTCGATGAGACCTACTCACAAAGAGCGTATAATTTTACTCGGTTGGAGCTTTTCAAAACGTGGCCACTAAGCGCTGAGTAGCCAACGTTTCCAAAAGTTTCTGATTCAATTGAGTACAGGTTATCCTCTTTTTGCGAAAATCTGATTGACCGCGAAAAACGACCACGACACGTTTTCAAGTAACCTGTTAGCTAGTAAATGTGATATAAATAGATTATTTAAACGTTTGATTACTAAACGTAGAACGACCGCAGCTGTACAGTGAATACATAATGCGGAAAAAAATTACGTAGATGTATTAATGACTTTCAGGGCAGTTGAATGTTTTGAAAAAAATGGCTTGTTACGGAATATTTATTCTAAATTTATTTATTAAAACGAGACGTTGTTACGAGATAATTTATTGAAGAGAAATTCCTGCGAATAAAACAACATTTTTGACTGCCCCAGTTCAGTAAAAATACTACACAAGTGTTGAAAAGTTTGTTTATCTTTACCGGAACCTGTTCCGGAATCATCCGATGACCAGAAAACGTTTAAAAATATCCTATTGGCGAAGTTTAAATTTTGATACCCATATTGCCAGGGTTTTCTGCTGAAAATGTTCATGGCCAATTGAGGCCCCACGGGAACCTGTTTTGGATGACAGGTCCGAGGACAAATCATCAGATGGCCACTAAACGTTGAAAAATAGCCTACTAGTGAAATTTCATGAATTTCGATACCCATATTGCCAGGGTTTCCTTTTAATTATGTTCATGGCCACTCTACCCAACTAACAGTTTTAGTTGCGTAAGCCGAAGTTTATAACTTATAAGCTGTTTTATAATTGTATAAAAGCAAATGAAGCTGAATAAGTTATGAGCAGAATTAAAAAATCGATACAGTACTTATGCGTTATGTAACACAGCTTTAACACAATATTTAGCTCTCGGTTGCATACTTTGAAAAGAAAGCTCTTATACGAACAATGTTTGTCTGCGTTTTCACAGCTTGTTTATGAAGCTAAGAAATTAATCGGTTAAACTTTTGAATTATCATTTTGTTTTCTTATACACAGTTTTATTTGTTAGCTTTGTTACAGCTTTTCAAAAGCCTTTATATTTAAAAAAAACCTGTATAGAATGTTGTATAAGCAGTTGCGGCACAGAGTATGCAGCATCTTTGCAATTATTTATAGTGATTTGCAATTCATACACTGAACGAACTAATCGAGAGGAATTCATAGAAATATCGTTTGGAAATTTGCCAGAAGATATTGTTGCAAATTTCATACGATCCTCTAATGGAAAGAAGATCATTGGACGATCGTATGAAAAAAAAAAACTCACAGAAAAAAAAAGAGTTGAAAGTGGGATTCAAACCATGAGCCTCGGGATCCAGAGACGAGCCACAATCCCACGAGACTTTACATACATGATAAATGATGTCAAATGAAAGTGTATAGAAGACATGTTTTACTCGACCAATGCATCAATAATCATTTAATACGATTTCGTATGGAATGAGTCTTGGACCCTTGCTTTGTGGTTCATAGTTTCGATCGTCTGAAAACCGTACGGATAATTTCCCGACTGTAGCTAAAGGGCGAACACGAAAATATTGCGACACCGAAAATGTCATGCCAATTTTCTTATAATGTTTAGAATCAAACCAAAATTTTAGGGTAGTTTTATACATATATTTACTTCAAAAATCAAAAGAAAAGTTAATCGATGGAGCCTTGAGTGTAAAATTGAACGCATTTTCGCTTGATGCCCTCCATCAAAGTCTTTACAGTGTCATCCGGTACCAGTTTCTCAGTTTTTTTTTTCCATGATGTCAAATCTGGCCAAAATAGCGGTGCTTCGTCGTGCTGCTGCAAGAACGGCAAAAGGCGCTTCTCGAGGCACTCAGATTTGTAGATCTCGCCATTTACTGTGCCCTTTGTCACGAAAGGCTCACTCCTCAGTCCGCAAGAGCAGATGGCCTGCCAAATGAGATATTTGGAGGCGAACTTCGACATTTTCTTCTTCTTAAATTTGTCGTCCACACAGAACTTGCTCTTGCCGGTGAAAAACTCCAACCCCGGAATTTGCTTAAAATCGGCTTTTATATACGTTTCGTCGTCCATCACACAGCAGCCATATTTTGTCAGCATCTTCTCGTAGAGCTTCCATGCCCGAGTTTTAGCCGTCGATTGTTGCCGCTCATCGCGATTTGGGAAGTTCTGTACCTTGTATGTATGTAGTCCAGCTCTCTTCTTTGCATTCTGGACGTAGCTCTGCGACATGCCGATCTTTTTAGCCAAATCACGGCTTGAGACGTTGGGATTTGCTTTAATCATCCGCTTCACCTTTCCCTTCGTCTTTTTGTTCTCCGGTCCCGGTTTTCTTCCAGCTCCTTTGCCGAGGTCCAACGTCAACCGCTCCTGGAGTCGCTTCAACACTCTGGAGACGGTTGAATGGTGAATGTTCAACATTTTTCCCAACTGCCGGTGCGACAGGTCAGGAAATTCTAGGTGTTTTGAAAGAATTTGTTCTCTCGACGCGTGTTGTTTCACCTCCATTTTCGTTGAATCGAAAAACACGACTTCGAGTTTGACAGCATGTAAACAATACACATCAATGAGAAAGTGTGCAAAATTTGGTTGATTTTTACCCAATGGTAAAAAAGTTATGCACTGTTGAATGTGTCGCAATGATTTCGTGTTCGCCCTTTAGGCGTATTTTTTTTTTTTTATGCCAACCCCCTAAACCCCCCGCCCGAGCCCCCCCACACAAAAAAAAAAAAACCCCCCCCATTTTATCACGCAGAGAATTTAGATTTCAAATTGTTTAAAGGGATTTGGAAAACATGAAGAAAAACCGGAACTTACACCCAAAAACCAGAGATGACTTTTCGTATTGATCTTCAGAAAATGACATTCAAGCATAACATATCCCACTTTGCATTGAAGGATCTCTTAGCAATACTTAAAAATCAATACAATGACATTCATCTACCATGAAATCCTAGAACATTGTTGAGAACTCCTTCGAGTACTCCGGTTGTCGATATTCCGTCCACCTGGACCAGTATTGACACCAAGGCCTAGAAAGTTGCCTTTGAAACTGTCTTGCAGATCTAAGCAAAGTTTTTCTGTTGGTCAGGATTTTGTGCACCGTAAAACGATTAAATTATACACGGAAACAAATTTGTGTGTATAGGATTAAATAAAATCTTGTTGGATTCAAACGAACAATTTCTGTTGAAGTTTATTGTGTTTCATTGTTTTGATAATATTATGTCACATAAATTCAAAATAAGATTCGTTTACTTCTAATACACAATTAGTGAAAAGATTGATGAATATGTCTCGGTGGCTTAGTGGTTATTCTACAGGGTGCGACAGAAAATAATGCGAAAATTTGTTCTATTTCTTTCAAATCCCATTTTCAACTAATTCAAGCAAATCTAACAACATTTTCGAAAGCAGTTATCTTTATAAAGTCCTTTTAAACAAATTTATTCAATGTGTCCTCCATTTTTAATGATAACATCCTCGAGCCGACGCCGGAAGCCAGAGCATGCCTTACGGACGTAGTCCTCCGACATTGACTGCCATGTGCGCGTTATGGTTTATTTCAGGGTTTTCACACTAGGGTGTGGTGTTTTGCAGGCTCGTGCTTCAACATATGCCCAAATCGAATAATCCAACGGATTAAGATCTGGACTGCTAGGGGGGCACAAATCATTCGGACAAAACTTCATGTTATCGTTCAACCGATGTTGAGTTCGATTGGACGTGTGACACGGCGCTCCATCCTGCTGTAGGACAACGTGTTGGTCCTCAGAGAAGTTGGCCTTCACCCAGGGAAGCACTTGGTCCTTTATAATACCGATATACGCTTCGGTATTGATTTAAACTCCAGCATCAATTAAAACAGGCGGCATTTTCAAACCGCTGGACGCCACCAAGCCAAACATCATGACACCAGCCGGATGTTTGATTTGAAATTTGAATTTCACTTTTTCCGGAACGTTCTCCATTTTCTGCGGTGAAATGAACCGGTCCGTGCGGCTGTTGGCCACAGCATCGATGCTGAAAAGCTTTTTGTCGGAGAACAGGATGATACTTTTTTCCTTCTTCAACAAGGAAAGCAATCTCTTGGAACGAGTCACTCCTAGTTCCTTGACCCGGTCCGTAATCAAGAGGCGTTTCACTCTGGCTCTGGAAGATGCATGCAGGTCTTCTTTGATGATTCTCCACATGGATTTCTCCGAAATATTGGCTTCCCTTGCAAGTTTTCTTATGGAACGCACCGGGTGGCGAGCAATTTTTGCACGGACCGATTTGATCACGTTCGACGTGCGTGCAAAGCGCGGTCGTCCGCTTCCCGACTTCCGCTGCATAGAACCATCCTGCAGGGACTTTTTTATGCGGTAAACTGTTGCCAAATGGCACCCTACCTCCTTGGCAATCTCTTTCGGCTTCTTCTGGGCGAGCAACAAACTGATGATCACTTCTTTCGCGAACATTTTGACGAATTTGCAATAAAACAAATAGAATGTTTGGATGCAGCACTTGAAAGTAAACATAAACAAATACACTTTCGACAGAAATTAGTCACTAGCTACACGAATTAACCCAATACTCAAGTTTGAACATTTTCGCATTATTTTCTGCCGCACCCTGTATCGGGCCACTGAGCAGTAGATCAGGTGTTCAATCCCCGGTCTTAGTGGCATTTTTTGTTAATCACAAGAAATTCTTGTACCTGATTTTAATAAGATTTACTTGTTGACTGTACAATTTTTATTACTCTAAGAAGTAATTAAGTATTTTAAAAATAATAATAACAAATGGTCCTGGAACTGCACAGATAACAACGAAAATAATATGGTTATCATGTTTAGATTATAATAATTTTGGTAACACTGATTTTCAAAACAGTATGAACCAGTTGATAAAGTGCTTCAGCAATCATTGTTGATTAGCATTATTAGAACTAAGATCTGGTTTGAACACTTTGAACACGGGTACTGGAATTCCGCGCAGCTGATGGATCAGAGGATACAGTCACGGATCTTATGGCGAAGGTGCAGAGTTCGAATCTGGTTAAGTGATATATAAATATATTGATAAAAACATTATAATATATAATTCATACAGTTAAATGTTAATTGCGCTCTACAACGGTAAAAAAGCAACATTGCCGTAATATCGTCGACGAGTATTGTAAACAGTGTTTGACATACATATTTTTACTCGATTGCTGTATAATAAATTTGTTTAAGCGTTTATATCAACGTGTTAAGACTAGCAATAAAACGCTGTTTGCCACAGTGCTAAAAATAGAAATTGGTTTGAACAAATAAATATGATGTATATTCGCTTCAAAAGTACTGTCTTTGAGAACAGTAAAGTAATAAGTTGTATAATTTTTGGATAAAAGCTTCCTAGGCTACCCGACCAGAAGTGTATGTCATAAAAATAACAAAATTATAACAGACCTTGTTGCGACTTACTCATTATGATATAAATTGGTTAAAGACGTTTTCATTTGGGCAGTTGTACAACATACTTCTAACAAATTGAGATATAATGCCCTGGGAGGCACACATCTGCTTTAAGAATTATATTAATTCTAACAAAAGCTGATATAATTTTGCTACATCGTAACAAAACTGTTACAAAGTTTGTTTTGTTTATGTTTTGTCTGTATAATAGTTTGCTATTATTTTGTTAACTCTTGAGGATTTTTTGTTACAATTTATGTTATTTTAACTACATCCGCGATCTAAATTCTAACAAACTCTGTAAGAAAAACAGTGTAACTGAATAACAAAACCTGAAATAATTTTGTTGGTTCTCTCTGGTCGGGTATATATAAACCGATTACATATTCTGCGTGACGATTTATCGAAAGGCTGTACAAAAGCTACCATCAGTTTAACGCTGTATACGTATTGCCAATGAAGTGTTTACCTAATGAAAAATGTTAGTTGGGTAGGCCCCAAGGAAACCTGTTACCGAATATTCGTTCCAAGAACAAGTCGGCATACAGCCCACAATAGAATAAAAATTGTTTCCAGGAATTATTCCAAAGATTTCCATTCCACGAAATTCAATAGATGTTCCGAAACTGTGTCTCCATATTGGAACACAGCCGCGGAAACCCGGATTTAGAGGAACCTGAAGAATTCAAATGATCATTGCTGGTAATGTCCCCAAAGCGGATGAGTTTTTGAATCTAACGGTTCCAAAAGAATTAAAATCGGTCAATAATAGCCAGAGTTATAATCATTTGAATATGGTGAGTACCCGGGTACCCTGTCGATCACATAAGGGTTAAATAACATTAGAGTAGTACATCCGGTTAGTATTTTCAATATTTGAAATCTAGCGATTGTATGCCTGCTGGCGTACCTTCTTGCGAGCGTTCTTCATAAGATTCAGAACATAATACTTAGCGACAAGTTCCGACACTTTCTTCCAATCTTTTTCAAACTGATGAATGCCCTCTGCTGCTGAGAAATCTTTCCTCAAATGTGCCTTCGCCAATTCCCGAAATTCTTCAATTGATCTAATTTGCGACAATTAGGAGGAAACGAATGAAACATTCTTGGTGGTATACCATTTTGCCGTTGATTTTGCGTAATGTATAGATGAAATATCTCGCAAGTAGACAACAGCATCCTTGTGGTTTTGAATCTTGGGTAGAAGTCGTTTTTGAAAGCACTCTTTTATTTATGTTTAACTGTTCATCGAAGCAGTTGTGATGAAGGTTTCCTGAATCTTACCACGTCCACAAATAGTTTGCCAGACAATTGCTTTATTACCAAATTTTTCGGCTTGAATGGATGTCTCAGACTGGTTCAATACTTTCCCTTCACGTACCGTAGAATATTGTGGCCCCAGCAAGGATTTGAAGTCGAATTTCACGTAGGTTTCTTCATCCATGTTTATACAGTTCGCATTCCCAGAAAGCATCGTATCGTACAACTTTTGCACTCTGGGCCTGATCGATGCTTCTTTTTTCGGACTCCGATTTGGCTGCTTCTGCTTCTCCCCCCTCGTAGACTTTTCTCCATACATTTTTTTAAATTTTGTACGGAGCGTAGACTTTGGTAAGACCCCCCCCCCCCCTCCCGCTAGAAAAGTCTACGTGGTTTATGAATACCCCCAAGTTATCAATTATTGCGAAATGGCAGCGGTGTCTAACTGCGTCCATACATTTTGAGCCAGTCTTTATGAGGTGTTGGACAATTGAGTTCAGTTCTTTTTATTTGAAAAAAAATGTGGATGGCTCCTACAGTACTGGACAAAATAAATCATACGCCCTTATTATTTTTCTTTCGAGCTCAATATCTTTGTTAATACTAAACTTTAACCCTTAATTTCTCCGAGGAAGTTGTTGCCTTTTCTCCACTCCATAATGTAAAGGTATGGGATTATGTATGACTTTCTCAATACTCAGTCGCTATCTGTAGAGGATGAGTTTCAAGATGGACAAAATAAATCATACACCAGATTTCTTGTTCAGATATCACATTTATTTGAACTTTCAACTTAAACTTCCAAACTCCCAGTATTTGGTTTGACCACCCTTTGCCTTCAGCATCGCATCCTATCGTCGAGGCATACTTTCAACGAGCTTCTGTAGATATGCCGAATAAATATTCTCCCACGCGGTTTCCAGTGCCGCAAAATAGGCGGTTTTGTTGGAGACCGATGTTTTGTCCACTTGATTGTCCAAATAACACCACAAATTCTCAATCTGTTTCAAATTGAGAGATTGGGGGGCCAATCGAGACAGTGTTTTTTTTCGCTGTGCGTTTGGGATCGTTGTTCTTTTGAAATGTGTAGTTCGTTTCCGGGACAAATTTTCAATTTTTCACACAGTAAGTCAATGTACACATCTGCGGTCATTATACTCTTGATATCTGCCAAGCTGTCAACTCCAAGCCATGCGAACGCTCCCCATACCATAATGTTTCCTCCTCCATGCTTAACCGTCTTCGGAATGTACACTGATAGGCAAAATAAAGTGCCACCTCTTCGTTTTTTCAATTTCTCTCATTTACTTGGTTCAAATTAAAGTAAACACACTGTATTTTTTTTATTATCTTATTTTTTATATTCTTTTTAAGTTTCACTTATGGAATACTGAAAAAAAGGAGTTTTACTTAAAGAAAAAAAATCAATTTGTGTTGAAAAAAAAAACAGTGACAAAATAAAGTGCCCACTTCAAAAATCGATATGTTTTCGATAAATTTCCATTGGAAGACCCCTCGATTGTTTATGTTTTGATATTTTGACATGTTTTGAAGCAAACGGCTCAACCTGGTGCATTTGTATACGTGATCGCATTTGATTCAATTGAAAAAAAATGGAGAACGCAGTGCTTTCGAAAGCAATTCCCTTTTGTATCCGAAAATTGGTCGTTCGTGATGTGCAAAACGGTGAATCGACCGGGCTGTCGCTAAGAAGTACAGTATCAGTAAGGGAGCGGTTGGCAAAATTCTTCTGAAGCTTAAAACATTTGGATCAGTGGTGGATTGCCCTGGCAGAGGCAGGAAGCGGAAAACGGATGCGAGAACGGACACCAAGATCATGCGCGAAGTCAAGAAGAACCCGAAGGTAACTGTCCGCGAGATCCAGGAAACCCTTCAGTTATCAGTTTCCGGTCGAACTGTTCGTCGCCGTCTCGTAGCACAGGGGTTGAATAGCAAACTTGCCCGGAAGCGCCCATTTATCAGCAAGGCAAACAAAGCCAAACGGCTTAAGTTTGCTAAGGAGCATGCTGATAAGCCCCTAGAGTTCTGGAAAACGGTTCTCTGGACGGACGAATAAAAATTCGAGCTGTTTAACCGAAAGCGGCGCACAGTTAATAAAAAAATTTAACATTCAATTTATTTTCATGCACATAATAGGAGCAATGAAAAAGATTCAAAACTACAGTCAAAAATAAAATTACATGAATTGAAAAAGTCATGCAACTTTATTTTTAGCGTGTAATTTTAAACGTTATTGAATTCATGCAAGCAGAAACAAATTTCATATATTTGGAAACAATTTGAAAATATCCCGTACACATTAAACATAAGCGTCCGGTACATTGTTTTTATGTGGCACAAAAAGCTCGTTCAAGAATCATTTAATTGACTCACTAATATATTCTGAAATTTCCTTCCGAAGACTTAATTTCCAAACGACATCAACTAATTTACACTGATCTCCTTGATTCGAAAATAAACATTCGTATACAAGAAAATTAACAGGTTAACAACGTGAGTTTATAAATAATTCCCACGGATATATCATCCGGATTATCAGAGTTTTCCTTGAAATAATTAGTATCTAGCGACTGTGTTTAGATTTCGGTTCAGATCGTGCTAAGTGTTGGACAGCAGCAAAGTACGACAAAATAATCAGGTGCCATGATTTATTGGTTTCAGTGAACGATCATAGGATTTTACACGTTCATGTAAACTCTCATTTTAATGAGTTGAAAAGGAAGAGCGTTTCACTTTATTTTCACAGCATAATGTAAACATAGGTTGTAGTACAAATTTTATTGAATATGAATGCGTTTTTCAACGTTTCGCTCATATACATGATCTTAAACGGAAATTCTAACTAATGTAAGGAAATACATTGATGTATTTTTCAAACTGAACGGGTTTACAACACGTGTAATTTTCAAATTTTTTTGCTGTGCGGGTTCGTGTTTGGTGCAGATCGGGAGAGGAGCTTCAGGAGCGCCACATCCAAGGCACGATGAAGCATGGATGAGGAAATGTGACAGTCTGGGGGTGTTTTTCGTGGGGTGGAGTGGGAAGCATTATGAAAATCGACGGGATAATGACGGCAGATTCTTACATCAACATCCTGCGAGAAAATCTGGAGGTTTCGCTGATCCAGACGGGCCTTGAAGAGAAGTTCGTATTCCAGCAGGACAACGACCCGAAGCATACTGCCAAGAAGACCAAGTCTTTCTTCCGGTCTTGTCGGATCAAACCGCTGGAATGGCCTCCACAAAGCCCGGACCTCAATCCCATCGAGAATTTGTGGGCGATTCTCAATGCCAGGGTTGACAAAACTGGTGTTATCAATAAAAATAACTATTTTGAAGCCCTGGAGCGCGCCTGGGAAGAGCTAGATCCACAGCACCTAAGGAACCTGCTTAGTTAAAATTATTTTGTAATTTTCAATCAATAAACATGCACATAAAAGGAGCATGCAAATTGATGTTATATTCAATAAGTTTTTAAATTTACATGCCTGCAAATATCAATTCAGGTAAAATTAAAGCTCGATTGAATTTTACACATGAGGGTTGGAACTGAACTAGTATATATACATGCTCATTTAAAATTACATGATTATTGCTTTATTGCTCCCAGACACAAGTTTTTGGAGAAAAAATATGCTCGGTGATATTTCGGATGAACCTTCTAGTGACGAAGTTGAGTGACAACATGGAAGGTTCGGTGATTCCTCGCTCAAATCAATAAGAATGCCTACACCGAGTGTAAAATGTCACTCCACATTGTTGAGGCTACGATACGGTCATGGATAGTCCAACATACCAACAGACAATTCAACTGATGTTATTATTATCAGCAATTAGTTCGTTGACAGTGAGATGATTTTTATTCTTAATAAAACAATTATTGATTTTGCTCATTTTTTATTTTTACCTGGGAACCAAGTTTGGTATTAAAGATTAACGTTGTTTTCACATCAATTCTTTCTGTGCTATATTTGTATTACACAGTTAAAATTATTTTGTAATTTTCAATGAATATACATGCACATAAAAGGAGCATGCATATTAATGTTATATTCAATTAGGTTTTAAATTTACATTCCTGTAAATATCAATTCAGGTAAAATTAAAGCTCGATTGAATTTTAACATGAGGCTTGGTACTGTATTAGTATATTTACATGCTCATTTAAAATTTCATGATTATTGCTTTATTGCTCCCTGAAACATGTTTTTGAAAAAAAAATATACCAGGTGATGTTTCGGATTACACTTTTAGTAATGAAATTGATTGACAACATGAAGTGTTAGGTTATTCTTCTCTCAAATCAGTTAGAGAAATTCTTCACCGTGAATCAAATGTTGTTACTCCACATAATTGAGGCTATGACATGGCATAGGATACTTCATCTAACCAACGCACAACTAAACAAATGTTTCTATTATCAGCAATAAGTTTGTTGACAGTGAGATGCTTTTTATTCTTAATAAAACATAATTATTGACCTTTCTCATTTCTCTCAACCGAGAAATAAGAGAAACTTCGATGCTCCTCTCGAATACAAACAATTGTGGACGAAGTGGATTGGGACAAGATCCTTCATGGCATTAATTAAATCACTGGCTCCTTTTGAAAGATGCGTTCTAGCGGCGTGTACATAAAACATGTGTTTATTGTCACCAGTATCTGAAATATAAATGAAAAAATAATAAAGAAATCATTCCTTCAACACTTCGCAAATCGATATCACAACACTTACACTGGGTTATTTCGGACATTTTCTGCTTCGCGGTAACGACACAAGCTACCTAGACGCCGACGTCTGAAAACTGAAACTTAGCTTTTCTATCGGCCATATTGGATTTTTGTTTCGGGTTTATATAAATTTACACGAGCATGTAAATTTATGGGTGACATCGTTGAAAAAAGGATGTTTTTCGTTAAGATTTTACACCGCGAGGAAAAAAATACACACCGGGTGAAAATTAATAATATAATTTTGTAAATTTGAGAGTTTTACCATGCTCTTATTATTTGCAAGTTTTTAAACTGAAAATTCAAGCAAATCATAGTTTCAAGCGATTTTTTTTATAATGCTTGCCATTTACACGGCATGTAAAATTAATTATTTTTTGCTGTGTACATTTGGTTTGAATCATTCAAATAAGATAAAGCTGTTATAACTTTTCGAACAACACGCTGTCTCTGTCCAACGCGACTAGCCGTAGATTTCGACCCCATCAGTGTAATTATTTTGAGAAAATACTCCTGAAGAAATTCGAGAAACTTCGATGCTCTTCTCGAATACATAAAATTGTGGACGAAGTGGATAGATAAAAGATCCTCCACACAGCAAAAAAATTTGAAAATTACACGTTCTGTAAACCCGTTCAGTTTGAAAAATACATCAATGTATTTCCTTACATTAGTTAGAATTTCCGTTTAAGATCATGTATATGAGCGAAACGTTGAAAAACGCATTCATATTCAATAAAATTTGTACTACAACCTATGTTTACATTATGCTGTGAAAATAAAGTGAAACGCTCTTCCTTTTCAACTCATTAAAATGAGAGTTTACATGAACGTGTAAAATCCTATGATCGTTCACTGAAACCAATAAATCATGGCGCCTGATTATTTTGTCGTACTTTGCTGCTGTCCAACACTTACCACGATCTGAACCGAAATCTAAACACAGTCGCTAGATACTAATTATTTCAAGGAAAACTCTGATAATCCGGATGATATATCCGTGGGAATTATTTATAAACTCACGTTGTTAACCTGTTAATTTTCTTGTATACGAATGTTTATTTTCGAAGCAAGGAGATCAGTGTAAATTTGTTGATGTCGTTTGGAAATTAAGTCTTCGGAAGGAAATTTTAGAATATATTAGTGAGTCAATTAAATGATTCTTGAACGAGCTTTTTGTGCCACATAAAAACAATGTACCGGACGCTTATGTTTAATGTGTACGGGATATTTTCAAATTGTTTCCAAATATATGAAATTTGTTTCTGCTTGCATGAAATCAATAACGTTTAAAATTACACGCTAAAAATAAAGTTGCATGACTTTTTCAATTCATGTAATTTTATTTTTGACTGTAGTTTTGAATCTTTTTCATTGCTCCTATTATGTGCATGAAAATAAATTGAATGTTAAATTTTTTTATTAACTGTGCATGGCAGTAACCAAATCACTGATTCCTTTTGAAAGGCGTGTTCCATCGACGTATACATAGTACGTTCGTTTATTGTCACCAATATTTGTAACTATGTAAATATGTTACTGTAACTATGCACTACACAGATAAAAAGAAACATTGAAATTTCTGCGTTATCTAATGCACATAAAGGGAATGCTAGATTTGGCGGAAAATAATGGGATATTTCATGTAAATTTAAGCCAGATAACGCCTGAATCTAGCCTGTTGTATGAAAGATTGCAAACATTGTTGTACGGCGCATGAAATATTGCAAACAATTTCGTTGTTTACGCCTCCTTTGGCTTAGAATTAAACGAGGGGAAATTTTACGCGCTTGTTAAAATTAATTATTTTTTTCTGTGTATGTTGGACGTTTTCTTCTTCACTGAAACGGCATCTAGCTTATGATGCCGAAGTTCGAAAACTAAAACTTTGCCTGTCTATCGGCCATGTTGGATTTTCTGTACAGGTTTATATAAATTTACACGAACATGTAAATTTATAGGTGATGACGTTGAAAAAAGGGTGTCTTTTGCTAAGATTTTGCACCGCGAGAAAAAAAATACACACCGGGTGAAAATTAATCAAGTAATTGTGTAAATTTGAGAGTTTTAACATGTTCTTATTATGTGCATGATTTTAAATTGAAAATTCAAGCAAATCATAGTTTCAAGCGATGTATTTTTGTTTTGCTCGCCGTTTACACGGCATGTAAATTTTTTTTTTTTTTGCTGTGTGGTCGAGAGCATGTCGAAGCGCCTGCAGGAGGTCCTGAAGGCCAAAGGAGAACACATCAATTATTGAAATGCTTTTATTTTACTTTAATTTATGTTTTCTGTTGCCTAAATGAAGTGGGCACTTTATTTTGTCACTGTTTTTTTTTTTTCAACGCAAATTGATTTTTTACTTTAAGTAAAACTCCTTTTTTTTCAGTATTCCATAAGTGAGCGATTCCACGAACAAGTGGGAAATTTTTCCAGTTTTTATTTTTTGTATTTTTTGATTTGTATGAAACCTTGCATACAAGTTTTTGGGGAAGAAAAACGCCGTTTTGCATACTTGGTTCGCCATTTTGAATCTAGCCTTACTTATGAGAAGGGCCTATGAAAAATGCACATGATATCTTCAAAAAATTGTATCTCGGAAACGGTTTGTCCGATTGGTTTGGTGTCTTGGGCGAAGTTTTAGACAATTGTTGGTGCTACATGGAAAAAATATGCACGGTAAAAAAAAAGTTTGGTTTTTGTGGTTTGAACTAAAATATAGATTTTCCCTTAAAAGTTACTTGTCACTATTTTTTTAATTATCTTTATGTTATAGCTGACTGAAAATGTTATCTAGTGCACAGTAAGTTGTTCTGGAGAAAAATAGGTTACAATGAAAAAAAAAAATTAAAAAAAATTATAATTTTCAAAAAAGCTATTAAGAAAAGTCAAAAAAGTTTGTCACCCTAATTTTATGAAAGTACATCAAATTTGCAAGCAAAAAGTACTTCGGTAACATTTTTCTAAGATGCACCGTTTAGAAGATATTACTGATTCATTATTGATTTTTTTGATAACTTAATAAGTTTTGGCCCTTTTCGGATGTACTCCGTATTTTTTCATTTTAAAAAGTATTTTTTTCGGAAAGATTGGAAAATTTTGAGTTAAAATGATACTGACAGCTTAAAGATTCGAGTGAAATTCTCTGCCTTAAAAGTATTTTGAAAAACAAGTTACAAAATCCCACTATCAGGAACAATGATTTCTTCAAGTGATTTTTGGTGAGTTGTGCTGAAAACGTGCTAACAAGTATTAGATACAGGTAATTAGATACCAGTTAGCTGTACTACGTACAGTTGGTGATTGTAAACATGGTCTTTGTTGGAACCACCATGGCCACGCTGGCCATAACGAGGCTAGCTCCGTCGATGACCGTTTCTTAATAATAAATAAAAAAAACGCACTCTTAGTCACCTTCCATCAAACTAGACGGCTGCCGACTGATACCTCAATCAACAACCGCCGCACTCTTTATTCATTCCAGGTATATACAATTTACAATCTTCTTCAATAACAATATACCTACGCCAGCAAATCTACCTCGCTCCAACTCTCCAAACTCGTACCTGAAGGTTCGACGATACCTGAGCGTTCAACTCTACCTATCTTCCAACAGTCTTTACCCAGCATTCTATGATTTCTACCCGTGAGTTATATAATAATGTCTGACTCGGTTCTGAATTCATCCAGTATCTACCAAACAGTAAATGCAGAAAGGTTGCTAGTAGCATAGTGATTATAGTAATTTCAGCCCATAATCCTGTGTTTTTGAACGAGATCCAGTGTTGTTTGATAACATAATAATTGTAAAGGAAAGTGTAACACGTTTTGGTGCAAAGGTAAGTTTTAAATAAGACATTCAGTGTTCGAAAGAGCTGCGATATCTCACGGATGGTATCATCCAAAAACTGTTGCCAACTGTTCAGACCATACCTGATGTACCTGATTCGCAAAGCTATGAAAGTTTGGTCACGATACCATCAGCGTCAACGCTAAGCACAATTCAATCAAATGAAGACTTCATGATGCCTGTAGACGTCGAAATATTCAACCGAGGAATAGCAGCTATTCGTGTTTCACCTATAGATTTAGGTAAGGTTAAAAATTTTCACTATCCTGAAAAAAAGTGCGCTGAAATCGTCGAAGGTGTACGAAGATTTGATTTGATTTTTTTTGAGGACGATGATATAAGCCGTGCAATGCCAGGCCAAAGAGATTTTGTTAGCCTAAAGACAGGAAATAAGAGATTAGCTGTTCAGAAAAGATTGTTAATGATGACATTGAGAGAAGCTTTTAATCGCTTTAATGAAATGTACGTCAATGTAAAAATAGGGTTTTCATCATTTGCAAGCCTGCGGCCAAGGCAATGTAAACTATTGACTATCACAGGTACACATAATGTTTGCGTTTGCACTACGCATTAAAATGTCAATTTAATTCTACATAGCTTAAAAAAGTACAATGTCTTGAATGATCTAAAAACATTAACGAATAGATTACTTTGCGAAAATAAGACAACTCATTGCCATCTACGAAGATGTAAAAACTGCCCAGATACCTCAGTTTTAGAAGACAGTTTATTGAAACAACTCGAAGAAAACTTTGTTGAAAAGCTTTAATTCGAACAATGGGTTACCACTGACAGATGTGATTTAGAAACTATTGTAAAGCAAACCGATGAGTTTGTTTCATTTTTCAGCTCAAAATTAGAAAGTTTGATTCCGCATGATTTTGTAAAAACCGAACAATCCAATTTTTGAAAACTACAAAACAAAACTTGCAAGATGGTGAATTTTTAGCTATTTGTGACTTTTCTGAAAATTACAGCTTCATTTTGCAGGATGAAGTTCAATCACACCATTGGAACGTGCAACAGGCCACAATCCATCCATTCGTAATATATTATACTGAAAATATGCAAATTAAACATTTTAGCTTCATTATAATTTTTGAAGAACTAAGACATGATTCAGTCGCTGTTAATTTGTTTATTGATAAAATGATAAACTTTTTACAAATTGATCAAAATAATAACATAAAAAAAAATATTTTATGTCAGATGGTGCTGCTTTACAGTATAAAAACCGAAAAAACTTTTCTAGCCTTTGTAAATTTAAGTCAAAGTATGGTATTGACGCTGAATGGCATTTCTTCGCAACATCGCACGGAAAAGGTCCATGCGATGCTATTGGAGGTACGATAAAACGCATGGCTACCAGAGCAAGTTTAGCCAAAGAACGCGAACACCCGATAAAGACTGCAATAGAGTTGTTTAATTGGGCAAACAAACGAAAAGAAGAAAAACTTACAAAGTTGTCATTTGGTTATTCTACTACAGAAGAATACGAAAATATGTCTTTGCTATTTAGCTGCAATATAATCAATATAATAATGCAAAAACAATTCAAGGAACTCAAAAATCCACTCATTTCTTCCTCTATCAGAAAATACAATAAAGGCAAAGCTTTATTCAAACTGTCCTGACAATGATGCCAAAATATTCGATATTGTTAAGAAAGTTGTGTAAACAATAATTTTATAAAAATACAGGAATAAAAATAAACTGATGATATCCAACATATAATGTTATTTTTTATTGCGCACAATCACCATCCCTGAAAAATAAGCTTAATTCGCTCTTTTGAATCTTGCTAATTGAGGAGCTTGCATTTGCAGTTCTCAAAAAGGTGTATCTCGAAATCGAGTTGTCTCATCGGTTTGATGTCTGTGGCGATGTTCGGCAATAGAGAGAAAATATGCACAGTATAAACACATCCAGTTTAAATGGATTAAACTATTAGGCGATATGCAAGAGTTGAATGCACATTTTCAACACAATACACCAAATATAACTTGAAGAAATCATTGTTCCTGATAGTGGGATTTTGTAACTTGTTTTTCAAAATACTTTTAAGGCAGAGAATTTCAATCGAATCTTTAAGCTGTCAGTGTCATTTTAACTCAAAATTTTCCAATCTTTCCGAAAAAAATAATTTTGAAACTGAAAAAACACGGAATACATCCGAAAAGGGCCAAAACTTATTAAGTTATCAAAAAAATCAATAATGAATCAGTAATATCTTCTAAACGGTGCATCTTAAAAAAATTTTACCGAAGTACTTTTTGCTTGCAAATTTGATGTACTTTCATAAAACTAGGGTGACAAACTTTTTTGACTTTTCTTAATAGCTTTTTTGAAAATTGTAATTTTTTTAAAAATTTTTTTTTCATTGTAACCTATTTTTCTCCAGAACAACTTACTGTGCACTAGATAGCATTTTCAGTCAGCTATAACATAAAGATAATTAAAAAATTATTGACATGTAACTTTTAAGGGAAAATCTATGTTTTAGTTCAAACTACAAAAACCAAACTTTTTTTTTACCGTGCATATTTTTTCCATATAGCACCAACAATTGTCTAAAACTTCGCCGAAGACACCAAACCAATCGGACAAACCGTTTCCGAGATACAATTTTTTGAAGATATCATGTGCATTTTTCATATGCCCTTCTCATAAGTAAGGCTAGATTCAAAATGGCGAACCAAGTACGCAAAACGGCGTTTTTCTTCCCCAAAAACTTGTATGCAAGGTTTCATGCAAATCAAAAAATATGAAAATTACTCGTTGCTGAAATGATATGGAATCGCTCAAGTGAAACTTAAAAAGAATAAAAAAATACAGTGTGTTTACTTTAATTTGAACCAAGTAAATGAGAGAAATTGAAAAAACGATGAGGTGGGCACTTTATTTTGCCTATCAGTGTATGGTTCCTTTGAAAAGAAAGAAATTATCACGCGAAAACTTTTTTTGGTTTCAGTGTAGGATTGATTTTGTCCAGTACTGTAGATTGATTGTTGCCTTTGACCGCGTAAACCACACTATTCTGTCGACAAAAGTAAAGCATCTAGAAGTTTCTAATACGTCCTTGTTATGACTTTAACGGATGATCGATGACCGCTTGTTAAGAGCACTGACCGGGTGGAAATTAAGGCATTCACAATTAAATTTGCTTTTTATTCGATGTCAACCGTCTTGGTGCCGAGACACTCAAAGAAAAAAAATCCATTCTGAAATTCGTCAACCTAGAGTCACGGAAATCGGAATAGGTCATTTTTTCCTTAACAAATACACACCATGAACATGGAAACGTGAACATTGTTCGCTAAACCAAATGATAACGCCTGCGTAACGGTGCTCTAAGTTGCGAAGAAACTAATCGTCATGGAAACGAAAAACTTGTTTTGGAAATCATGGTTAAGTTCCCGAAAACCTGATCAATGTTCTTGATTTGTTCATGTTATCGTGAACATTATTTTCAATGCTTTGATTTTGATCAATTCGATGATCATGTACCAAGGCAAATGTATATGGCTCTCCTTTCTGTAAGACTTGATCAAGCTTTAATAACCACTGATTATCCTAATCATGCCATTGTATGAAGGGTCAAAAACGGGTTGGGTGGATCGATAGACAACATTACTTACACGTTTCCACAGGGATATAAAGAATCTCCTTCCAACAACATGATTGAACAATTGGTCAAAAGAGCGAGCTAGCTAACATGAGGACGCCACAATGGGCGGGGAGGAGAGCCCACCCTCTATTCACAAACTGTTAGAAATGTTGTAAAGTGTTAAAGTGTAGAGTTCTGTGGTTCCGCGTCTAAGCACGTTTTCGTTCGTTTTGAGCGATAGCAGCAATTCACCAAAATCATAATTTGAGGTATGCTGAAAAAGTTCGTTAAATCTATTGAAATTTTACAAAACTAACATTTAGACATTTTAATTTACTGTTGCCATGGTCACTATTCGCGGCTTGAACCTGATCTAATAACAACAATCCGCTTTTATTTATGCTGGCCCAATAGTTATTGCTCCTGAGTTAGGACAACAGAGAAGATTTAATTGAAAGGGAGTTAAAGACAAATGGACATAAAACAACAATAAGTAATGTTGAAATCATCTATGAAGTAAATTCAATAAAACAATATTATTAAATATAATGATATTGTGAGTTCTGATAAGTTAATGAAAGAGATTGAATTGTAAAATCAGACACTAGTCAAATGGCCCACAGCATTGCATGAATCAGATCAGCTCAGATCTGGTCAAATGTCCATTTGTAAATCGGAAATGAAAAATACATTCAGCAATAAGTGCAAAAGCCTACCACAGATTCCGTTGCAGCTTCTTGTATTCAAGGCACTAGATACTTCTTAATCATAAAGGAAGAAGACAGGATCAAAATGATCATTAGTATATATAAGTATATTAACTGGGCATATGAACAGAAGCTATTTAAAGATCTTTATTCTTTAAATTGATTTCGCAAGCGATGAGGGCTTCAAATGATCCGTTGACCATTTCAAAGGAGGGTGCGACCTACCTCTGGTCCGCACAAGTTCCTACCTCACGCCTCCAAGATTCATATGATCACAAAAGACTGCCAGCTGAAACATGGAGACGCTGGTTGGCGTGGCCTGGGCAATGTTGTCAATCTGACAATAGCGAAGTAAGGGGGTGCGACTAAAGGTTGTACGGAATCAAATTGCACCACTTTTTAATGGCTGTAACTTTTTACCCGTGGGGTATTTTCTATTGAAATTTTGGGTGGAATTAGTTCAATGTGTGTTTGTTAACGCTGTGTAAGTTTTACAAGCAGATGTGCAATCGTTGCGAAGATGAAGTCGGAAGAACAGCAGCGGCGCAAAAAAATTTTGCATGCGTACCTCGAAAATCGTGCCATCAGCAGGAAGCTGAAAATGGTACATTCTACGGCGTCTCGTGTTTTAAATCGGTACCACGAACGTTTGACCATCGATCGGAAAGAAAAAAAAGTGGCAAAAATGGATCTCCGTATAGTGTTAAGAATCACAAGCGGGTAGTTCAAGCTTTCAAGAGGAATCCCAACAGTTCTGCTCGAGATGTGGCGAAGAAACTGAATCTAACCAAAACTTTCGTGCAAGATGCGAAAAAACACGTACAAAGTCCAAAAGGCGCCTGATCGCGATGAACGGCAGAATACGGTAGGTAAAACACGTGCACGGAAGCTCTACACCCAGATGTTTACGAAACCACATTGCCTCGTTATGGATGATGAGACGTATGTAAAAGCAGACTTCCGGCAGCTTCCGGAGTTCCAGTTTTTCACTGCTCATCATAAGTTCGATGTCCCTTAGGACGTTAGAAAGCAGAAGATGTCAAAGTTTGCCAAAAATATATGAACTGGCAAGTAAATTGCTCATGTGAAAAGCGGAGCACCCAATTGGTGACAACTGGAACGGTCAATGGCAGGTTAACCTAAAGGAATGCCTCCAAAAGCGTCTACTTCCTCCTTTGTAGTCACACGATAGTCCTACGATTTCCTGGCCGGTTTTAGCCTTGTGCCATTACTCGAAAGAGGTTTTGGAGTGGTACAAGGCTAAGGAGGTCAATTTCGTGCCGAAGCATCTCAACCCCCGCGAACGCACCGGAACTGCCAATTGCCAATTGAAAAGCACTGGGCCATCATGAAGCAGGCACTTTGGAAGCATCCTAAGAAAGTGACGTCGGAGGAAGATATGAAGAAAAAATGGATTGCCACGCAAAAAAATGTTGGTCCAAATGTTGTACATGACCTTATGTGTAGTGTAAAGAAGAAGGTTCATGCATTTGGATATGGAATTGAAGTTGAATAAAATAAATATGGGAAAATGTTTAAATTTCCTCCCTGAAAGTTTGAAGATGATTGGTTGGACGGTCGAATTTTCACGAATATTTGTGTGTGTCGCAATTCGATTCCATACACCCTTTATAGATAGTGTACATATAAATCAATTTCTATACCCATACCTGTGATTCATATCGTATTATTTTCCATCCTCATTTAATTAATTATTTCAGCACGCTCTGGATCATCTTTGCATTCCAAAACCATTTATCTCAACATGACAAGCATCAAAAGCTCAATTTGTTTTTCAGCATTTCAGCAGTAAAGTTCAGCAGTTTGTTTTAAAACCGAACTTCTTAACTTCTTTAATTAGTATATTCATAAATGACTGACATTCGCGTATAAGCAGTATATGATTATATTTAAATATTATATTTAGTGGTATTATGATTAGATAAGCCATTTCAGAAATCATCATAGCCATTATTTCAGAAATCATCAAACCGGGCTCTTCGGTAACTCCAATTGCTATCTTTAAAACGTAACTAGAACACTATGAAAAAAAAAGTTAACAACATTTCTTATAAGATAAAATCCTTCATTGAAATTTTATCTTTAATATTTGGAATGATCTATTCTGTTTGCAGCTTTTCCAGGAATAGTAGGAGATTAATAAAAAATTTTCAGTAACAATCCAGTTGATGTCAGCTATATTTTGCACATACGCATATCATGTTCTCGTATTGACTTACTGTAACCGCTGTTTACATAGTCAAGTAATTAAATTGGTGTGCATTTAAATTCCATGAACATCATTCAAGTTTGAAATTTGTATAAAAAGCATTTTTGTCTTGTATGGTGTCTTGAATTTTTATGAGAGAAAAGTAAGACCTTGTAAAGAACGACCAAAGC
The DNA here is from genome assembly GCA_024533555.2 of Aedes koreicus. Lineage (NCBI taxonomy): Eukaryota > Metazoa > Arthropoda > Insecta > Diptera > Culicidae > Aedes > Aedes koreicus. The sequence goes on along the minus strand of JAHHFK020000604.1, from coordinate 113,108 downwards.
ATATGTATATCAGTTTTTGATCCATTTTATGTTGGATCAGCTTGTAAAAGCATACCTTACCAATCAGTCCAAGGCCTGTGTGGCCTCTGCTGTACACAGAAGTTGTCTCCATTATAATCGGTCCATGGCTGTACCTCGCCAGCCTCGCTGTCTGCGGAGGGTCCGCAGGTCGTCTTCTACTTGATGTGTTGCGCGCCTCTTCTTCTTGTACCCGTTGGTTCGTTTTCGAGGACCATTTTCACAGGGCTGCCGTCAGACATTCTTACGACATGCCCAGCCTATCGTAGTTGACCGATTTTTTCGATGTGTACGATGGGAAGTTCTCCCAGCAACTGGTGCAATTCAAGGTTCATTCGCCTCCTCCACGTTCCGTCTTTCATCAGCACTCCACCGTAGATCGTACGCAGTACCTTCCGTTCAAAGACACCAAGGGCGCGTTGGTCCTCCACTAGCAATGTCCATGTTTCGTGGCCGTAGAGAACTACCGGTCTAATTAATGTCTTGTAGATGGACAACTTTGTAATTCGGCGAACTTTGTTCGATATTAGCGTCCTTCAGAGTCCAAAATAGGCACGATTGCCAGCCATAATGCACCTTTGTATTTATCTGCTGGTGTCGTTATTGGCGATCACCAATGAGCCCATATACACGAATTCGTCTACTACCTCGATTTCATCACCGTCGATCTGAACTCGTGGTAGGAGGCTTCTCGTGAGCCTCTTTCCTTCATGTATTTTGTTTACAACGCATTAATCACAAACCTAATCCTACCAGCTTCAGCCTTAAGTCTGATGTACGTTTCCGCCATCGTCTCAAAGCTACGTGCTACGGTATAAACGTCGTCGGCGAAGCCAAATACCTTCCATATAAGCATATGAGTTCTATACGAATAACAAGCAGAAAAGATACTTTTAAAACTTTTATTCTTTGAATATATGATGCTATATAGATACTGGTATGCTTTTATGGTAAGTTATTTACATTTTACTGTTCCTATAAAAACTAATAACTGGGATTGAGGGGGTAGCCTATGGCAGTCGAGGGATTTGTTGACTGGACAAGGGTTCGTGGAGTCACCAGTCACTTAGCAAGCGAATACACGCAGTTCAGGTCGAAGTCTTTCGAATGTCCTCATTGAGATCGACGGGCCCTGCTCCAACAAGCCATCACGTAGGCTATTCTCTCGGCGCAACCTGCTGAGGATAGTCCTGCAGACATAGGTTATCCTTGCACTGATGGTGGATTCTTATCACATCACATCACATCACATTTATTTCGCAAGCGATGATTTCAATGCCTGAGATTGTTGGGAATGAGGTCTTATAGAAGGGGTAACACTTTTTGATCCACAAAAGTACGCTGCCATATGAATCATCTTGGTCCAGGCGAATAATATTAAAATCGTGGAAGTTTGTCATCTTCAGAAGAAAGCCATGTTTCAGAATCAGAACTTTGAATCAAACACTTGAATGAGTCTTATTTAGGTTTTAGACTACGACAGTTCTATTGTAATACGGTGATCATATCTTGATCCTCACTCGACGAATTGAATATGAATTCAGCAATAAGGGGCCATGATACAGTCAATTGGAATCAGTTCCATCTGCTATTACCGGTTTATTCGGTTTTTTAATGTGCCACCGTTTTCTCCAATTCGTTGCAAGCTTCTGAGAGAAGAATTTGATTTTTCTGGCGCACTCCCGGTTTTGGTTTTTTCACGACTTAACCATATCTGCATATATCTGCTTGGAGCACACTTTTTGTAATTCGGGCAGTTCTACAAATCATGGAAAGGCTCCTTGCTACAGTAAGCACACTTTGTCGCTTCATGTTGGCAAGCATCCTCTAGATTCCTTTGGCAGCATTTACCGAAACGGGGCTTGTTGTCGCAAAAAGAAGCCGTGTGTCCCAACTGTTTGCACTTGGTACAATCAAATACCCTTAGTACAAAAAGGGTGTGGAAAAATGTCAATTTCAACAAATGTTGGGAGAATTGATCCGGCAAAAGTCACTTGTATCGGGTCCGACGGTGAATACGTCTTTCTTCCATCTACCATTGTTGATGCATGCAATTGTTTGCATTGCTGAATATCAATGGTAGACGGAACAAAATTGAGATAGTGCCCTTACCTTCCATAAAGTCTTCACATGTTAGGCTCTTTGCACACCATCTATCTCAAAATCTCGACATAGGATGTAAACGTAATACTCCGTATTGTTACCCCAGTTGCTAGCAATTACATTCGCAATGTTATACGAAGGCGCAGTAATACGCAGTTTATTTCGATTGACTTGATGAAGTTTGGTCCCCGGATAACAACGCGTCAAATTTCTTTTATTGCTCAGAAAGTCTAGGGCCTTCACTTTCACGTCCTATAAACATCTTTTGAAGGCAAAACGCTCCCCGTAGAATCAACTATGCAATCATTTCTTTCTTTTATTGCTCAAATTGAAACAAAACAAACAAATAAAGAAAAAATCAAGGGTTTTTGTTTGAGCCACCCTATACAGAACGTTTCCACTATATGGGAAAGAGATATACAATTCACTAGCAGTTGAATGGAAATAAAAATAAAAATGTGCTACTTGCCCTTACACTGTTGATGTGTTTGCCATTGCCTATGCCGGTGTGGCTCCGTCCCCTTTTTTTTTGTTAAAAAAACATCGGTCGCTGACCAGCTGTGGATAGAGCGATGACCGTCACTGCTGCGAGGATAGTGTTACCCTTTATTCCTCGGGCGTTTGACAAGGATACCGTCTGGTAGGTGAACACAACATCCGTCGGACTCGGCCGGAAATGTCTGCTTCCCTTAATGAACACTCAGCTGGATTTCGGTGGTTCAGAACAGTTCCCTAATTTGATTGTGCACCACAATTAAAGACTGGACTCGTAAAGAATGAGACACACAAAAATTATCACCAAAAATTCATTTTAAATCGGATACTTCTCAAATTACCAGGGATTAAATAACTATATAATAGCTATGTTTTGGCATAATTTATTTATTGTATTTCCTCCCCCAAGCTGAATGCTCACACATTTCTCTTAACACTGCTCATGAGATCTTGGGCGAGGCTTTGTCCATCTTCCTTACACAATTTCCCCCAGTTGTTCTTCAAAGCTTCATCGGTTTAGAATGTTTTTCCGCTTTTCTTCAACTTCTTCTTCATTATCGCCCAAAACTTTTCGATCGGACGAAGTTCTGGTGTATTTGGCGGGTTCGCCTCCTTCGGGACCACATTAACGCCCTTCGCTTCGTACCAATCCATTACAGGCTTGGCGTAATGGCACGAAACGAGATCCGGCCAGAACAGCGTGGGACCACGGTGAGAGCGGAGGAAGGGCAGCAAGCGCTTCTGTAAGCATTCCTCTCGATAAATCTGCCCGTTTATGGTGCTGGTTATAACGAACGGCTTGCTGTACCGTCCGCACTCGCAGATCGCCTGCCACAACAGGTACTTCTTCGCGAATTTGTCCATCTTTCTCTTCTGGAACTTTTCCGGAACCTCCATGTGGGACGTACCGACAAAAAACTCGAGGCCGAGGATTTGTTTGGTGCCCGCCTTGATATATGTCTCGTCGTCCATGACGAGACAGCTTGGCTTGTCAGTCCGGTTTGGCGCCTTCCTGACCTTCAAATTACGTAACCGAGCCCGCTTCATGGTCTGCTGGACAAACCACTTCGACAAATTGACCTTTTTGACCACGTCTCGGGTGGAAAGGTTCGGGTTATTCTTAAAGTACTGCCTTATCTTCCGCGCCTTCTCTGGGTATTCCGTTTTCGGTTTTCGGCCGCTTCCAGCGCGCCGCTCGATGGTCTTCGTCTCCTGGAACATCTTCACAACGCGGGACACGGTGGAATGGTGGATTCCAAGCCTTTTGCTGATCCATCTGTGCGACTGACCAGGATTATCGATCACCGAGCCCAAGATTTGCTGGCGTAGCTCTTCTGGTTTCGAATGCATCTTGAAAACTACTTGACAGATCGCGATAAAATTTTGCACACATAAACATTATACTCTAAACTAGTATTAATCAAAATTTAATTTTATCCACGCGATAAAAAGTTACACCCAAAACAAAGTGTCGCATTTTTTCCGAGTCCAATCTTTATATAGTTATTTAATCCTTGAAAATTTGAGAAGGATCCGATTTAAAATTAATTTTTGGTGATCAATTTGTGTATCTCATTTTTCCGAGTCCGGTCTTAAGATTCAACAGCCTGGAAGAACAATCGTACGATAGGCACAAAGTTCATAGATATATAGCAACTGCTTACAAAGCTTACATGTAGTTGGCGACCAGAGTGCTTTGCCCTCATGATCTAATTGATCTAATGCGAATTCAATAATATATGTTTGTTTTATCGAGTTCAGAACGTATCATTCAGTAAAAGCCAGTGTTGCTAGATTTGGGGAATACACCACAAAGGTCTATGAAATGAAGAGAGCGAGCTTTTCTTTCCGTGAAACGGCTCCCTATACCATTATTTTCGGTAGTTTATCTCTTCGAATATTGGCAAGACTTTTGCCATACACACTATCATTTTGATGGTAATGTCTGTCATGAAGGAGGAAGAGTTTTTCAGCCAAAAATGAAATACCACAGATACCACCCATTCCGAACCAAAATACTTGTGCATTTTTGACCCTTGCTTACTTTCCCAGTCAACACAGAATCGTATATGATAGCGCAAATGTGTACGATGTGGAGGCGATATACGTACATTAGATCATTTGATGCCATGTAAACTGTACGCATATTGCTTCCACTTTATATTCATATCCGCTATCATATGCGATCTTGTGTTTACTGGGTTTGCAGTTCACGTCTGAGTTCATGGCGAAGCAGGAGAAATTTGGAATAGTTTGCTGTATTTACGTCCATATATGACCAGATTCCGTCTTATTTGCTCCTTCACACATTTGATTCTGACAGTTTGTCTGACACCCCCATTGTGTTGAAAATAGAAATATCCAGTCTCCTTGAACCGGCTTTAAAATATCCGACACAGTCTAAGATTTTGCAAATGTAATTTCAAAACGTGCTCCCACTTGGCTTCCATTTTATCTTCAGCGATAAGCTGTCAAAAGGATACATTCAAAATAGATATTATCAATTTCACTGTTAAAATTACCTAGTTGAAATTTATCAAGAGTGAAAAATGATGACACTTATTGTGAGACACCCTGTAGTGGTCATTACAGCGGAAAATCTTCCAGTGATGTATGTTATGTCAGAACTTTAATAATAGTAAATAATATATTCACAGTAGCTTTAAGTCTCCACAGTTTTGTGTAAGGTCATCTCTTGTCGAGGTCAGTTTTTTAAAGATTTATTTTACTCCCACCTTGCCAACAATGTTGACCTCATTTTTAAATTTCCAATCAACATTAATTCTGTAAACCTTCTTGATTAATTAAGAAAATCTTATTTTTAGACAACAAGATAACAATCACCAGCGCACTTATTGGAACTCATTCCATGAAATGATGGCAGCTGATGAAAATCTCCGTACGGTGAAGATAAGAAGATCAAAACAAAACAAAAACACCTGTCACACCCTTCACCGTTCGGTGGTTAAATACAGAAAGCCTCTGTGAACTGGTCAGCCGAAGACCCACAGACCGACAGCGGGGACCGTAAGTAGACAAAACTTTCGCTGTTTGTTATGCACTGTTGGTTCGTCATCGCGCCACCATCTAAGCATAATCTCGCTGAAATCATAAAGAATGACGGCAACGACCAGCAACCGGTTGTCGTTGGCGTAATTGGTTTAAGGATCGGAAATGAGCGCACTTTTTCTTCCGGTTTTTTTTTTTTGTGATTTAACGAACGTTTTGTGAAGGTTTATAATGTTGCAACTTGCGGACCCTGATGGATGACACCTGTGTGATAAATTGCTCGCCGATGGTGAACGTGCAGAACATTGTGAGGGTAGAAACTGTTTGAATTTTTTTTGTCTGCATTTGCATCTGCAACGTGCTGCTTAGTTGTCTATTGTGGGGGTGAACTAACTCTCAACCTGACGCTTAAGCCGATGAAAACAGTGATTCTTTCCTGCGGTCAATGATTTTTGCCAACTCATCGAAAAAGATAGGTGTTTCTTAATTATTTTGGTGTTTAACTCGTTTGGATGGGTTATTCACAGCGCAGGATTGATCACATCAGGGAATTTCTCAATTCAGGAAAATATGGGTAAATGTATGACTGTTGTAATTTATCTTGAGTGTGCAAGCGTGAACATGTTTTGTCTCTTTGAGTTTTACTAACAGAAGATGATTTATGATTTAAGACATCTTGTACACGTAATTGACATATGACAATCAAGCAGCCTAGAAACGACTTTCCACTGTGGTTGCATGTGAAAAGTGAATAAATTTATGTTGCCATGATTAGAGAGCAACTAAATCACTGGTTCATATGTCACTTGATGTATTGTTTCTAGGGAACTAATGATAGCGTCATAGCTTAGCGAGGGGAACTTTTTGTACTCCTTGGCCTCATATTGCTGCTCATAGACTGGTTACAATTGAGGACTGCTGCAGTGTGTTATGAGTTCAGTGAACACTTAATTTGATATGGGGATGTTGCCACGTCTATGCATTATGTTGTTGATAAAGAAAGAACACCATAAACACTTATTTCTTAAACAGACGAAAACTATTAAGAGTCGAATTAATCTTCTAACAATTTGCTTGTCTTACTAACAAACCTCGGTGTTGAATTAGAGCTTGTTCAAGCCAATTTGGAGTAGCTATTCAGCTATTCTAGAAGAAACAGCTGAATAGCTTCTCCAAATTTGCTTGAACAAGCTCTAATTCAACACCGATGTTTGATGGGTTATGCTTTGTTGTGTGCAACTGTATGGAGTTCTTGTGAACTGTCACGCTTTTTTTTTTCGTTTATTCTATGGTATCAAAGTTTAAGTGTTTTTGTGTGATAAATCTTATAGATGAATATTAATAATAACTTTCGAGTGTTCTAGAGGAATCAATTGTTGTTAGTTAGACGTGAAACTGTATTTCAATTATCTTAAATCATTTGTGTGCTGGGGGCGACTCAGGCGTAGTGGTTAATATCCATACTTCACACGCCAATGTCCCGAGTTTGAATTTCACCCCCGGACAAGTTACTAAAATACCCCATAGGTATTCGAGTCGATAATCAAGAAACTTAAAAAAACCATTTGTGTTCTCTGTATAATTTTCAAGGTTTGCACAACAGATACAGATTTTTGTGAGCGCATGCTCCAAAGTGTAATATGTGCGGTGGTATGCAATGCAGGCAAAGAGCGACCATGGAGGGTGCACAAAATATGGCTTAGCTGGAATCGGGATTTAATTGTGTGGCACTATACCTAGGACAAAGTGATGCGGGGCAAGAGCGAGGGTCAAAGGTACACGGCCAGCCATTTCAACTCAGTTTTGAGTCGTTTTTGACTCACTTTCGTCAAAAGTGGAGTCACTCAAATTTGAGTAAATTTAACTGTGATTGACAAGTCGACTAATCAAAAACATCCATCTCATTGGAGTCGATGTTTTGGATTTGTCGACTTGTCAATACCAGTAACATTCTCTCAAATTTGAGTGACACCACTAAGGACGAAAGTGAGTCGAAAACGACTCAAAATTGAGTTTAAATGGCTGGCCGTGTAGGTCGTAATTAAGGGTGTGGAAGAGAGAAAAAGAGAAAGAGAGAGAGAGAGATACTTGTGAGTGGCCCCTACAGCATCCTACCTGGTGGTTTCATTTGGTTCTCAAACTCTATGTATTAATGTATTCTTGCATCCATTGAAATTGACCACCCAAACTTGTGAGTGACTTTAGCAGCATCCTTACTATTGGTTTAAATCGGTTCTCAAACTCGATGCTCATACCTATTTTTAAATTCTACTGCAATTAAACACACCCACTTGTGAGTGGCCCCCGACTTATTGTTGGTTTAAATCGGTGTCCAGATTTTAATATATTTAATGTGCATAAATAACCCTGGAATATAGTTAAATATCTGATTCTGGTATTGGCTTAAATTGGGATCACCACTTTTTACACATTGAGGATGTATGTTAGTCCCCTGCATCATCTGTTGGTTTTCTGTATAATAACAGCTGATCTGGCAATAACGGAGTAGCAACCTCGAGTGGTCAATCATGCTCATGCTCGTGCCCATGCTTTGTAGTCTGCAACTGTAATCAAACTATATTTTAATTTCTTGAAACTGTATACAAAAAAGTGGATCACACTATTCAATTTGAAACTTTTCAATGTGTTTTGTAGAAGTGTCCAGATTGAGTTTTGACTAAAAAAATCTAAAAGTGTATTGATGAAATTTGTCTGAAGCAGATAATTTCCCATCAAAATTAGAGGCTCTAGGAGTGGACAGTAATTTATAGCTAGAACTAAGAGAATTGAAGAGAAAGCATTGATAGTTCCGTTTAGAGTAACGGCAGGTTATGAAAATTGAATTGGGAGAGGGAAATAAACAGATCGCTAGAACCAGAACGAAGCAATAGGTAGTATAAGAGCACGATCGGTCGCATACTCTTTTACCAGTCAAGGGGGTATCCTCCCCCTTGCCTACCCTGCATCTGGGGTAGCTTCGTAAAAGATTATGCGACCAATTGTATACTACCTTCATATGCCTTCCGCTCGTTTTCAACTTGCATCTTTCAATTTTCATAACCTGCCGTTACTCTAAACGGAACTATCAATGCTTTCTCTTCAATTCTCTTAGTTCTAGCAATAAATTACTGTCCACTCCTAGAGCCTCTCATCTTGATGGGAAATTATCTGCTTCTGACAAATTTCATCTTTAGATATCGTTACTCCGCGCATTAGGAGAATACAATAAAAACAACAATCAAAGTGTAAAAGTGTATTGTTTACGCCCTCAGAGTCGATCGGTCAAGTGTTATGAAAAGGAACTGGAATCCGTCAAAACCTATACCCATTGTTAAATTAAGTTTTATTAACTGAAATCATATTAATTCAATCATTATAAACAATTTATTGTAATTGTTGTGTACGTCATGAAAAAGACTTACTTGCCTTATCAATCCGGACATGGCCGGAGTGGCCTCTGTTGTCCACAGAAGATGTGTCTATTTACGCCTCTCTTTCTAGTGCCCAATGAAGTTCGTTGTCGAGAATCATTTTGACTAGGCTGTCTTTCGACATTCTAATGACGAACCAGCCAACGGCTGTCGAGCGGTTTTGGCAGTGTGAACGCTAAATCTCTCAGCAACTGATTCAATTCGTGGTTTATTCGCCACGTTCCGCTCTATGTGCACTCCATCGTAGATCGTACGCAACATCTTCCGTTCAAAGACAAGGGCACGTTGGTTGTAGACGGTGAAGTTTGTAGTTTGGCAAACTAAGATTGACCTTAGCGTCCTTCGGAGTCCAAAGTAGGCAAGATGGCCAGCCAAAATGCGCTTTTGTATCTCCCTGCTGGTGTCGTTATAGGTGGTCACCAATGAGCTCAGATACACAAATGCATCTACCGCCTCTATTTCATTACCGTCGATCTGATCTCGTGGTAGGATTACCAACTCATTAGCCTCTTTCCGTTATTTATTTTGTCTTTAACGCATTGGTTACTTGCTCAATCCTACTTGCTTCTGTCTTAAGACTGATTTGCATTACAACCATCGTCTCAAAGTTCCGTGCTACGATATCAATGTTGATGGCGTCTATCGTCTATCAAAGCTCTTCAAATCACGACCTTCAATGCAATGTTAAATAGCAAACACGACAATCCATCACCTTGCTGTTAACCTCTCCGAGTTTATCTGACAATACGAATTCAGTTTATCTGGAAATTCATATATCGAAAGATTATGTCGTAAGCTAAATTGAAAACGATAAAAAGATGAAGTGTGGGCATCTTGTCATGGGATGGACTGAAGGTTGTATAAAGACGAAAAAAAAAAACATAAATCAAATCATGTGTAGGTCGTGCTTCTCAAATAACACTTGCATTAAAAATAAGGGACAACTAAAGAATGCATGAAAAAAACGATAAAACATCAAAACAAAACAAATTGTCATTGATTCCTGCTTTTATTTAGCCGGAACATTAGCTATATTGATCGAAAATAAATATGTTCGCATATTCTTCTACTCTACCCAGGTAACTAATAAGCAGTTCCAAAGCGTCTTTACGGCAGTCTATCAAGCAATTATGTCACCTTAAATGCAACATAAATGCCGCTTTTGGCCCAATATTCGGCATTCGAAATGCTTATTACAGGCTACAAGCATTTCAATAGCATTTGAAATCCAGCTTTACAACAGATAGCGTTCAAGATGTTGATATAATGCTAATATAATGCCTGTATCATCTGAAATGGAGATTAAGGGTTGATTTACTACAACTGCTAATGCTTATTGGTTACCTGGGTATGATAGGCTTATTACCCGAGTAACACATCTTCACGATTTAATGTTGAGTAAGCTTCTATGTAACCAAATCTTGTCATATAAAAGTATTTTCAACCGTTATAAAACTTGTGTGTTGCTTGGGTAGTCAGTTCCTTTTCGATTTCTGCTACGAAATTGCTCGAATAGATCCTCCGCTTCAGGTTCGCCAAGAAATGTTCAATTGGTTGCAGCTGGCGTACGTTGAGGTGGTTGGCGTTCTTGGGGACGACTGGGATCTTCATCTCCTCCCTTATTCGCTTCATGTGCCGAGGCTGCCAGAATCACGACATCTTGCTTCGGGTGGTGTTTCTTACTGAAGGCCGCTTCGTGCTGTCCACCTCTCCGTTGACCGCAAGGCCCGAAGAAAAAAAGAGCAGCTTTGACATCCCCTTCTCACTGATAGTCAGCCTCAAGAGAGCCTTCTTTGGGAACTTCGTGAGGGAGATGCACTTCATGTCGCTGCTCATCTCCTTGCTGGGGAACGTCGAGCATCAGGACGTGCCGACCTCCCGACCCATGTCAATTTTTCTGCATATAGCCCTACTCACACCCCCCCCCAACCACCCCCCACCCCCAACCAATCCAAATCCAATCCAAATCCAATCCAACCAATCCAAATCCAATCCAAATCCAATCCAAATCCAATCCAAATCCAATCCAATCCAAATCCAAATCCAATCCAAATCCAATCCAAATCCAATCCAAATCCAATCCAAATCCAATCCAAATCCAATCCAAATCCAATCCAAATCCAATCCAAATCCAATCCAAATCCAATCCAAATCCAATCCAAATCCAATCCAAATCCAATCCAAATCCAATCCAAATCCAAATCCAATCCAAATCCAATCCAAATCCAATCCAAATCCAATCCAAATCCAATCCAAATCCAATCCAAATCCAATCCAAATCCAATCCAAATCCAATCCAAATCCAATCCAAATCCAAATCCAAATCCTTAAAATTTTGGAAAAAAATTCAATTTACGATGCTTCAAGCTGGAGCTACAAATAAATAAAATGCCATACGATTATTATTTCCAGATTCATGACTAGAATAACATTTAACTTTTAAATTAAGTTTTCTGGGAAAACTCTCAACGCTGATTTTAAAAATCTTTTTTTATTCATAAATTCATAAACTCTAGTCGTGAATTTTTTTAATTCTCATTTTTTCGGCCTATTATGGTAGATAATAATAAAGATCCCTTCGTAGTGAACCTTTTTTAAAATAGCTGTTCGTCGGCTTTCATGGTGTCGTGTCACGCTGGAGTTAATATATTTTAGAAAATTTGGACTAAATCATATGTTGTTTGGATTTATTTTAGTGCATTTCACAGAGTAATTTTCATAGCAGAATGCTCATCTTGTTTTTACATTCCTAAAGCAGAAAATTACAACTTTCTCGCTAATTGTGCATATATATTATTTTAACCTTAACACAACGAAAAAATCTTGGTTATTTTGGTTGCCAACGACCGATATAAACATGAATATTTCATGTGATGTAAAAAGCATCAAAATAAAAATATTAATATAAAAATGAAAATAATTTGCGAAACTAGAGTATGAATAAAATTTTCAAAATAAGTGCTTATTCATTGGAATACAAATAAGTAGACTTTGTAAGAACAATAAATCACAGTGCTCTTGTTTTTGAATGCATGATCATACGAATTTACATTATTGTGCCAATATAAATCTTCTTTCATTTAAAGTTATCGGACACTAATGCTACCAAGTTGGTTTTCTCGTTTAGCTGTAATTTGTCATCTTTATACGAAGAAGACTGTTGTTTGCAATTGGGGATTTGTGAGTTGACATTAAATCCAATGTTTAAAACCTGGTTATTAACTAACAATAGAAATAGGTAATTGTCACTCTTAAGAACAGAGATTTTAAATGAATATAATCTTCTAAATAATTTTACCTGTACATGAAACCATTCTTAGAGATACGAGAATTAGACAAAAGAGTTGTGACAATCTATTCAATCATGTTAGTTTACCATAGAGTTACCTGGATTTGAATTTTTGAAGACATAATTGTTCATGAATACCTTTTTAATACCTTTTAACGTTTATCAATACAATTCAATACAATTCGAAAATAAGTTACACCTCGTGAAATTATAAATTTTACTCGAAACGTTATTGATATTTGACACAAATGGAGCACAGAAAGAAATAATTAATGTTAACAGGGGCATAAAATTTACCCCGTTTAATTCTAAGACAGAAGAAACGTAATCAGCGAAATTGTTTGCAATTTTTCATACAACAGACTAGATTCAGGCGGTATCTGGCTTAAATTCTCATGAAATATCCCATTAATTTCTGCCGAACCTAGCATTCGCTTTATGTGCATTAGATAACGCAAAAAAAAAAAATTACATGTTTCTTTCGAACTGTGACGGACGTCAACAGAGTGTTCGTTTAAGCTTATGTTTCTGAAAACCGAAAGATTCAAAAATTGACAAAAAGTGTGTTTGAAATAATTTATTTTATTCGTCTTTTTAACTCATTCTAATGCTTGCATGTGTCGGTCCCAGGTCGCAGAAATATACATAACACAATGGTAGTGTGTAATTATTTTGTTTCTATGCAAAACTATTTCAAAACCTGCAGAACACAAAGTCTAAGTCATTCGACATTTCAAGAAATCAGATAAACTACAAAGAAGAAAAACTACAACACAATTTTTCGCACACTAATATTCTAAAGACTTGAACGCCTAGCAAACAAGGAACCCCAAATTCCCATACGACTACGACCGTGCTCACGAGGTCTTATCTCACCGCCTACGTTTTCCTCGCCAAAACATTGTTTATCTCTCCACTAACTGTCATCTCCCGTAGCTCTATATTGTTGTTTTTCATCTTTCTCTCACTCTCATCTCACCGCATCTCACCGTGTGCCGAAAATTGATAAAACTCCCAACCCCCATTCGAATCGGTTTCAGTCTGCCCGCAGTAGCTCACGACGTAGCACATACTAACAGTAGCAGTGCAAGCCCAAACCCAAAAGCCGTGCCCTTACTCGCAAGATACTGCCGGGTGATCTCCCACAGCACCGCACACGTGAGAGTGTGACCGTGCGCGCGCGAGTGCCTTTTGAACGGAGTTCCGTGCGGAGCAAAAACTTTCACTACTTTCCCGTTGACGGCGAATCCGAACGGACGACTCACGGCGACCGGTTTTCTTGTGCAATTCCACACACGGACGAAGCAAAATAGCTGCCGCCTTTCAGTAAGGAACCAGACAGTTCAGGTCGGTTGGGAAGTTGATACTCCCCCGAAAAGAAAAAAAAATCAGTGTTTGTGAAATTTGTGCCGGTGACTAGTGTTTGTGACTTTGAAGTGCATCGTTGAAGATCATCGTCGGCAATCAGCGCAGATTGTGATCGGAGCTCGACTTGCCGGAATAGAAGCAAAGGGCAGTGAACTACCCTGTGGGCTCGCACACTGGACACTAAGGTGAATACGATGGGGGTCACCCTTTTGAGGTGAAATGGGATTTATGAATATTTATCGAGTAGCTGTGTTTTCTATTTTTGAAGCGGTGATAAGCGCTGGTACGAGGCGCAACGGCTGGTGGAATAGCGGATTTTGGCTGCGTGGTTTTTTGTCTGTCTTTCATTTTCGTTTGGAGAGGCTCAAGGTGGAATGCCGAATGTAGAATGTAGTTCTTGGGTTGGAAGAGCAGCAGGTTGACCGATATTTGTTTTCGGACGGTCATGAGGGACGGCTGCGCCAGTGAGTGGACGAAGCGATTAGTAATAAAAATTCAACTAATTGACGGTTTGCGTGATAGGATGAAAGAGAATGAGTGGCTGTCCGTGGTTGTTTAGTTGTTGTCCAGGAAGATGATGTCAAAATGGAACTGGTGCTTATTATTTGGTATTTACAATTGGTAGAAAGCATTGCTAGTCGCAACACTGCGTGACGTGAGATTATTTAGAGTCATTAGCTTACTTTTGTGGGAAAAGCAAGTGTTAATGGAACCATTTTAAAGAACAATGGGTAATAATGATTTTACTAGTAGTGTAATTCTTTAAATAACTTGAAATGCGTTCTGGTAATTGCCAAACCATGAAGATCTCAATATGTATTCGTTGGTTCTTGTGTTGACCTTGAGAACAAGTGATACTAAGAATATAAAGTTCATTGAACTCTGCAGTACTGGTTGCTTCACATGTGAACTTATTTATAGCTGGGTTTTTATGTTCTGCGTTTATGAACGTTCTTGTTGAGCAATAAGCGCTTTTTATGATTCTTTATGATTCCTTTCTTGTGTAGATCTGAGCAAGAATCATAGGATATTTTTCTTTTCTATTTTGTGGACTTTTGTGTAAAGTTATGAGCATTTATGGTGACAGCAAATAGTTTGGCAACATATACTACGGAAAATAAAAATAACTGCTTTAAAGTGCGTAAACCAGCAAAAGCAAATCGGTATCGTTATGATGGCATTCCTTTTCTGAATATGTTTTATGGTACACACAGCTTTAACAGAAGTACTATTCAAAAAGAAAACAACAATTCATGTCCTAAAAATGAAGTGTAATGGTCTAGATGGGTACTTTAATTTTGTGCTTATTTAGCATCACTAAACACAATTAATTTACTTAGTGGAGTTCTAGATGCCGAACAATGCTGGAAATTGTATATTTGATCTAAAACTAGGCCCAATTTTTTTAGAAAATTTAAGGTCTTTTGATTGCTTACTAAGGCTGCAATTTTGTTCAAATGCATTAATGAAAAATACTGTCAGCAGCAACTCTGATTAATGCAGTTTTGAAGTAGTACCTCGACTCAATATAATAAATAACTGATTTCAAATGTAATATGTAACCTTTATAATAAATTACGTGCTAACAGGGTTGTAACAAATTTACTTGAAGTATATGGCCTTAATGTTTGAACCAGGCACATCTGAACAGTTGATGGAGCATCTCATGAGAACATTATCTTACCTTTTAAACTAGCTGTTGCTTTGCTGTGCTTTCCACTTGCTGATGCTCAATCAAACTGGTCTTTAGTAATATGGTTGCTGAAAATATATTTTGTTTACAACACCCCCCCCACCCCCCCCCGAAAAGATCGCAACGCATTCAGATCTGGACTGCTAGGGGGCCACAAATCCTTCGGCCAAAACTTCATGTTATGCGTTCAACCATTGTTGGGTTCGATTGGACGTGTGACACGGCGCTCCATCCTGACTGTAGGACAACGTTTTGGTCCTCGGAGAAGTTGGCTTTCACCCAGGGAAGCACTTGGTCCTTTAAAATACCGATATACACTTAGGTATTGATTTAAACTCCAGCATCAATGAAAACAGGCGGCATTTTCAAACCGTTGGACGCCATCAAGCCAAACATCATGACACTAGCCGGACACTAGTTTGGTTTGAAATTTGAATTTCGCTTTTTCCGGAACGTTCCCCAATTTCTGCGGTGAAATGAACCGGTCCGTGCGGCTGTTGGCCACAACATCGATACTTAAAAGCTTTTCGTCGGAGAACAGAATTATCATTTTAAATCCTTCGTTGAATAAGGAAAGCAATCTCTTGGAACGAGTCATTCGTAGTTCCTTGACCCGGTCCGTAATCAAGAGGCGTTTCACTCTGGCTTTGGAAGATGCATGCAGGTCTTCTTTGATGATTCTCCGCATGCACTTCTCCGAAATATTGGCTTCTTTTGCAAGTTTTCTTATGGAACGCACCGGGTTGCGAGCAATTTTTTCACGGACGGATTTGATCACGTTCGGCGTTCGTGCAAAGCGCGGACGTCCGCTTTCCGGCTTCCGCTGCTTAGGACCATCCTGCAGGGACTTTTTTATGAGGTTAACTTGTATGCCAAATGGCACCCTACCACCTTGGCAATCTCTTTCGGCTTCTTCTGGGCGAGCAACAAACTGGTGATCACTTCTTTCGCGAACATTTTGACGAATTTGCAATAAAACAAAGGTAGGAATGTGTGGACGCAGCACTTGAAAGTAAACATAAACAAATACACTTTCGACAGAAATTAGTCACTAGCTACACGAATTAACCCAATACTCAAGGTTGAACATTTTCGCATTATTTTCTGCCGCACTCTGCTTTATTTAAAATATATATATAAACTTTAAAAAGCATTTTTTGGGGGTACGGGCGGCTGATGCCCCGGGCCCCCTCCACCAACCACAACCAGATGGGGACCCCCCCCCGGAAGCCCCCCCGGTTCCCCCCACTAGGGTGGATTTTGGCATAACTCGTCTATTGGAAGCCGGGAACACCTTTGCACCTCCACGAAAAATGTTCGTTTTGTTAAACGATAAGCTGTCAAGTGAAATATTTTAATATAAGTAACGAATTCCGATTTGAACCGATTTAAACCAACAGTAAGGATGCTATTAGGGTCACTCATAAAGTGTAATGATGGTTTTAAATTGGGAAAACAAGATTTTTTAAATAATGCTTTGGACCGATTTAAACCAACAGTAAGGAGTTAGAATTAGGGTTTAAGTTACAGTTGGAGTCACTCATCGACATCGACACAACTGTTCACAGCCGATGCCCAACGAGGTTTTTCGTAAACTTTCAATTTTTCGACTACATTCTACAAACTATTTTACAACTCGGACTGATATCTGCAACAAGCAAATTGAACGTCCTACCCCGGAAACATTAGCATATGCAGTAAATCAACCCTAAATCTGCATTTCAGATGCTACAAGCATTATATTAGCATTATAACAGCATCTTGAATGCTATCTGTTGTAAAGTTGGATTTCAAATGCTATTTAAATGCTTGTAGCCTGTAATAAGCATTTCGAATTCAAAATAGCATTAATGAAGCATTGTCATAGCATTGCAGTAAAGCAGCCGTATATTGGGCCAAAAGCGGCATTTATGTTGCATTTAAGGCGACTTAACTGCTTGATAGGCTGCCGTAAAAACACGTTGGAACTGCTTATTGGTTACCTGGGTAAGAATCGTTCTACACTTTAAATTACGATTGAAGTATTTTGTGAAATTAGCGTCCCTAGAAGCATTTCGTGTCTTCCGTCAACTTTATGCTTCTATTGATTTCCAAGCTCCCGGGGGAGGGTTGGTTTTATACCCAATGATTTCATTATTTCCAATCCGCTCAACCAATCGCAAAGTTTTGTGATGTAGTGGGTGGATTATTATAATTTGAGATAATTCAATACAGACGACATCGAAAGTTGGAAGATCGAAAGGTAATTGGTGTGTAACCATCTGGTACCTGATAGCAAGATGCTTAGAGGCGGAATTTTTTATATCTTTATTCTACAGGCTCAATCGAATCAACTTTACAGAGCCAAATTTTCATACTTTTATACATCATTTATCTTAAAATTAAAGTTAGGGTGATAGAACTGATTACTCGCGGCCGTCTCGAGGTTAATAGGAATTACAAATAACGGATGGGAAAGAGGATGGGAATTTAAAGTATGGTTTACATAACACATTAAATTTAAATTCAAAATTATCTAAACACCTATAATTATACAATATATGGTTTTCTTTTAACTTGGACATTTTTTGAAAGAGAAAAAAAAACACACATACACAGATAAAAATAAACTTATAGTAAACATACAGGTTAAACTAACTACAATCTAAGGCTAATGTAAGTGTGAGTTTCAAGTACTCCAAATCAAGTACAGCCAAAATATCTCGAATTGGCATATTGGGTTGTCTACCTCGAGACCGAATGGAATCATAAAGCTCCGATCTGACTCCACGATGTTCAGCACATGACCAAATAACGTGATCTGCGTCCTGATAGCCTTGTCCACATTCACAGAGATTGCTGTCGCTCAGCCCAACCCGGTATAAATGAGCGTTCAAAGAATAATGAATGGACATGACACGAATGAAGTCTCGACCCACATCCATCCTCCTAAACCAAGATTTCTTCGACATCTGTGGGATGATAGAATGTTGCCATCACCCCAAATCTCCTTTACTCCATTTATACTGCCAGCTGACGAGTGACTGTTGACGAAAAATAGGAAAAAAATCGATGAAGGCAATTTGTCGATCATAAATATCGCCTTCCATAGCGCCCACCTTTGCAAGCGAGTTCGCTTTCTCATTGCCTGGAATTAACAATGAGATGGGACCCATACAAAGGTGATGATAAAATAACGCGAAGATAAAGCACTAAGCACTTCATGAGAAAATACGAGGAGTGCTTTACCGGCCTCAATGAGCGGATAGCCTCTATAGAACTGAGACGTTTTGATGAGTTACCTCCCCCTCAATTGTTTAGGGTTAAAACTTAACGAAAAATTGTGAACTTTCGCTCAGTGTGTAAAAAAAATGTTTACTTTAGCAACACACCTGAAAAATCGAAAAAAAAATGAGAAATTTCGAACGATGAGTCGGGTCAGCTTATCAACTCGCAGTTTAATTATGCACAAATGGTTTTCCGACAAGTTGTCGTTTTGAGAATTAGCAAAAAGCATGAATCTGCAGTGTTCAAGACCAGCCAGTACCATTTGCTCGAATAGAATTCAAAATGGTTCGATTGGAACGCTTTACTTTGCCGATTCCTCTTCGAGCTCTACCTGCACCTTTAAAGTGTTGTATACTCAGATCATGACACATGGCGGCTTCGCACAGCGGCGAAGGCTGTCGGTTTATTATCCTCCTCGGTGATCCGAAAATTGCCACCATGTCCCATACCGTAGCAATCACCGGTGCTGAGATGGTTGATTTGGCCGGTTTTACTAAGATGAACTTCGATCCTCATTGCAAAACTAATAGGTGCACATTACTTTTGGATGAGCGTGGGAACGGTTCCAAACGTTCCAGGTGGATTGTTTGAAATGGTACAAGGTTCTTGGGAATCGTATGCAATAACCACTCCGAGCGTTCTTCTTTCTCCTTTGTAAACGCACGCGATGATGTTTACTAGCTTGGGATCATGACGCTGCATGGACACCAGTGCAACATTACATTCTAATTCTAATGTATCCTGTCCACGTTAAATGTCGGACACTTTTCACCCATCCGTGAAATAATTCAAAATCTTCACTGAAGTGTTGGTTTTGAATTATTTCACAAATCGCTGAAACGTTTCACTTATACGACAGCTAAAATCCTCCTAACTTTATTTTGTGGTACAACATGTTTACATTCTTGTTACATTCAGTAAAATGGCGCCGAATCAAGTGAAAGTGCGCAAACGCTTTATTTACGAACCGTAGCAAAATCCGAATTTATCGGAACGCGATCTTGCCAAGAAACTAAAACTACCGAAAAGTTACGTGTTTTGTATTTGCAAATCATTTGACCGGCGCTTGACTGTGGATCGGAAGGTTGGAAGTGTAACAAATCGAAAAGTATGCTCCCGACAAATGGACAAGAAGATGGTAGCCATTATTAAGAAAAATCCCAATCTTTTTGTGCGAAATGTGGCTCGCAAAGTTGGGAAGTCAGAATCAAACGTACAAAAAGTGAAGCAGAGGCAAGGACTGAACCCAAGCAACACAGTTTGTAATAAACAAGTTGAAAGTACAGATAATCAAGACAAGTGTGAGGTCCTTTATTTCATACTTTAATATGACGTGAAAAGCGCAAAAAGTTATGCCTTATAAAACAATTAAACATAAAATGAAAAACAAACCATTCTCTTACAAAAATAAAACAACGCCAAGCGTGAAATCTGAACACTAGTCCTTGGCGAGATAACAAATAAATGTTCGTTGAATATCACAATATTAACTCTTTTTTTATCATTGAGTTCATTTTGATGACAAATTTTGTAATGTGAACAAATTTCTTGATATAATTTCAAACTATGTTAACAACATAATATCAAATTCAAACACTTATAAATGAAGTAGTGCTTCTGGTTAATAGCTGAATTTCATATCCATGACATGCTGGTTATATTCAGCATTGCTCAGCATGCTGATAGTGTTCAGAAATATTCGTCAAAAATTGTTTCTTAAAATTTGATAACAGATGATAACAAAATTAGTCAATGTTGATAACTAAATTTGTTATGCGATAACAGGTGAGTTCAAAATGATATCTCAGATAACAAAACTTGTTACTTATTTGATATCAGTTTGTTATTTTACTTTGCTAGGGTAGTCCTTGGCGTGATAGGTTTGTAGCTTCTTTTCTAAGTCAACTCCGATTGTTGAAAAGTAAACTCTGAGTATCTATGATTTGCTTCCCGTCGGCAGTGAAACCACAATCTTGCACAACAAATTCCTCGTTATGAAAAAAAACACGTTTTACAAAACATGGTTGGTGTACTTAAATTTCAACAGTATTTAGAATTACCCATAAAATCTTGTCCTGCTCATGTTTTATAAATGCATGGAACCATGTTTTTAAGAACAATAATAAAGTACTAATCACATGCGAGTTTGGAGAGAACACCACTCCGAACTTGACATGTTTTGCAATACATTTATAATACATTTATAAAACAAACAATAATTAATCATTGTAAAAAGATGTTTTGTGTTTTACTTGGGAAGGCGTACAAAGTGAAAAAGGTGCCCAACCGTGATGACAAGCAACATTTCACTGCAAAAAGTCGTGCTAAGGAGCTTTACACCAATTTTTTGCAAACAGTTTCTTGTGTCATAATTGACGACAAAACATACGCGCTAGAAGACTTTAAACAGCTTCCGGGTCTGGCTTTTTAAACCGCAATGCAAAGGAACGCCGTTGCCAAGCATTTTCGAACAAAAAAGGTGTCCAAATTCCCGAAAAAGTATTTGATTTGGCAGGCCATATGTAGTTGTGGTCGAAAATCCAAATGTTTCGTCTCTACCGGCACTATCAAAAAGGATGTGTACGAGAAAGAATGTCTGCAAAAGCGGTTGCTACCGTTTATCAGAAGCCACGACTCTCCAGCTCTGTTTTGGCCTTTTTGGCCTCTTGTCACTATGCGGAATCCGTCCTGGAATGGTATAAGGTATAAGAGGTCAAATACGTGCCAAAAACAGCCAATGCACAAAACTGTCCAGAATTTCGCCCATTAGAGAATTACTGGGCTCTAGTTAAGCGGAAACTCTTCGAAACTAAGAAGAAAGCAAATAAAAGTTAAGCGGAAACTCTTCGAAACTAAGAAGAAAGCAAATGGTACCGATGATTTCAAGAGAAGATGGAGAATCGTCACGGTGGGCGTATCTGAGGATACCGTACGGAACCTGATGGCGGGTGTTCCACAGACAGTTCGAGAATTAACATCTTTATCAACTGTTTCTAATGAAGATATGACTCTATTATTGTGAAATAAACAATCGGTTTTGATGAATTATGAGCAAATTTTTGATGTTGCGATTATGTTGGTGTCCAAAATTAGGGCTTCAATTATGTTTTTACTACCCAATGCATAAAGTACGTAATTAATTATAATTTTTTGAACTGGACATACCTTCTCATCACCATGAGACCCTAGGACTGGACAGCAATTTCTGCTAGAGCCAAAGATATTAAGAGGAGGTATTGATAGTTCCGTTAGAGTACGGCTGGCTGTGAAATTGAATACAAGCGGTTGAAATTGAGCGGAGGGCTGATTTGAAAGGCACACTGAAAATTTATTTTCGTTAATAAGCTTTCACTCGTTTCGTAAACATGGATTTTGAATATAGAACAAATGTCTCGTAAATTGTATGAAACATTGAAATTGCTTATTATCTAACAAAATGCTACCATTACACTATTTTGTACTAAGCACAAAATGAATTTCGTGAAGACCAGCCAATCGCTGCTTCTCTTTGATCGTACTCATAAATGTTGGTGTTCCTACAGGGATATCCGGCGGAAATCATTAATTTATCCCAAAATAGAAATTAAAGTGCTGTCGAGAGCAAGAACCTCATGCACATTAATCAAGTAACTTCTCACGAGTCACCATGGCCTAGTGAGATCAACCACGGACTCAATAACAGCTCTTCCTAAAAATACAGGATCGAACCCCACACGCACATTACAAATTGATAAATCTATAAAAAAAAAACAATAACAATAACAACGAAAAAAAAAATAATAATAAACTAATCACCTCCCAATCCAAATATACCACCGAACTTACTATATAACTTAAAAAAAAAACATAATGATAAAAAGTAAGAAAATAAATTATCCCTGATTTTTGGTGTTACTTGGGACACTACCACACCGTCATGTAAATGTCTGTCTCCGGAGACCGACACATGCAAGCGTCCTTTAGCACATAAGAATGAGTTGAAAGAGATGAGAAAATAAATTCAATCAAACACATCTTTCGTCGAATTGCGTATGTGTCAGTTTCAGGAGACATAATTTTACACGAAATCTTTCTTTATGTTCCCCGACTTTTTACAAACATGAATTACGTTTCGTGTAAAATTCATAATTTCTAAGTGTGCTTGTCAGAAACATTCAAAAATAAAACGCTGAGTAACTCCGCGTGGTTGCGCTTTTTTTTCTCAATTATATTTTGAGTCGATAAAGTAGTCGTTCATACAACCACCAGAGAACCAGTTCTTTTTTATTGGTAACAAATTCTTCGTAGCTCTTTGTATTGTTTTCATACAATGAACGAATGTTCTTTCTGTGTCAAAAAATGCTTTGTGCATTTGATAGTTGCGCGTGTGCTTCTTAAAAAGTACAAATCTCGAGTAGTTTATGTTAAGGGCCTAAAAGCCATTTCTAAACAATGACTTTAAAGGTCGATTTCTGTTGAATTTTAAAACACTCTCGTGAAATGAAAGCAGCATCTGGTAGAAGAATGTTAGTTCAACCATAAGGAGTAGCTGGATATAGTGGGTTTCTCGCGATTCGTAAGAGATCATCGGTTAAAGTCATTGTTTACAAATGGCTTTAGGCCCTAATCATGAATAACTCGAGAAATCAGTTTCGTTGCAGAAAACAACGAATAGATTTGTTAGTTTGACCTTCGATTTCTTAATAGCATAGCATAGCATTTTCCGGCAATACAGAATCCTGAGTTGGCTGTTGTAGAGACGATGGAAGCGCCAGGCTCTTCATCCATCGATCTCTGTGCACAACACCTGGTCAGGTCCTTATCTTCAGCAAAGGATGAAAGGGAAGTGTTGATTAGATGTCTACTTAAGAAGATGCTGAAAACGCATGCTACCTTCATAGACATCTGGAGCTGGACGTTGGATGGATTTGTGCGGGAGGCTTTGCTTGGCGAAAGCATGTGTATATTTATATGTATATAGGTCGTTGGGAGTGACGAAGCTAAGAAAGTTAATGCACTCCTTTATTGTCCGCTTTTCTAGGTTAGTACACAGGCATTTCCCACTTGTATGCAGGCTCCAAATCCAAGGCTGTAGTACCGTTTCTTGCGTTAGAGGTTGTCTGCCGGTTTAATCATGAGCCCTAACTCTAGTCCTAGCCTTTTATGACTTAGCGCCATTTCTCGCTTTCTGAAAAGAGAAGAGGACGCGCCAACACAGAGTCATACGCTCACACACATACACACATACACACAGCACACACACTCATGCGCACACAACCCCCCCCCCACGTTTATTGTTGGCAAAAAAAGATAAATAATTCAAACACCCGGCCAAAAAAAGGATGAATGAAGGAAGCCCCCCCCCCCGCAGACCACCCTCCGGGACGGAAACCAATATTCTATTGCAAAAAAATAATGGTGGGCTATATCAGGGATATAGCCGTCAGGTTCACGTAGGACCCGTTGGCTTATAGTAATAATGGTACCATCTTATTTATACGTATCATTACACATATGGTTGGTTAAAATGTTAATAAAATAGTTCTATAATTTTGCAATGGACCTGTCCCTTCTTATGAATTTTGCTCCATACTGCTCTTTCGTGATCTTCATCTGTCTGGGCCATGCTATTTAACGCTAGTATATAATACGGGAGACGAACCGAAATGATTTCATACGGGACGAGTTTCCAGTGGCCCGAAATGTTATCATTGTATTGGGTAGACTTGAAAACCGGTAACTGTCCAATTAGCCGGTCTTGCATGACTCTGTATCCCATACCATAACCGGGTGGACTGTGGCGGGTGGACAAAGCCCTGTCCGAACCACCAGCTGAGAGCTCGTGACGAAAACTGAAATACCTTCAATTCATCTCGCGTGCTATATACTAGCGTTGATAGCATAACCCTGAATAAAGAGTGGCACGAAAATACAGTACGAAGCAAAATTCTAAAGAGGGGACGGGCCTCAGTTATAAAATCAGACACCGACAACAAAGAAAACATATTTTGCAGCTGAGGGATGTGGCTATTTTTGTATTCATAATGGAACGAAACTAAATGAAATAAAAAGAAGAAGACAATTTGAACCATTTGTTACCCGTTTTTGAGAACCCGAATAGGGAAAACCATGTTTTCAACGTGTTCATATGGAAATTTGTATGGGAGCAAAAGAAGGTCATTCTCATGTACAAAAATGTACTACTTATACTTATAGCACTTAATATTAATTTAATGCAAAAATTTTGTAAGTTTTTCTGATCAAATGGTGTATAAATGAAGTCATTGTGCTCAGTTGAACGAGAGTTATTAGCGTTCAAAAACCTTTCACTTTCGCGTAACGCTCTCATTTTTCAAAATTTTGAAATGACACCTGGTAAAGAAAAGAGAAACGTAGTCCTACGTTAAAAATTCTTGGAGCGCCATGCCTGGGTAATCTTTGCTCCATGAGATGTCGCAGATTCCTGTTGAAACACCCATTTGCGGTTACTGAACATCGTTGAAGTATGCTTCTTCAAATGTTTTTCTAGGACCTCTTCTAAGTAGTATGTTGCGTTGATTTTTACACCTTTATCAATGAAAAGCAGTGGTAGACGATCTTTCGCAGAAATCGCTCCCCAAACCATGACCGAAGTATGATTTTGGAAGCGTTGAACTGCGGGAATTGAAGAAGGGATATCCTGAACACTCGCTGCATAGACCCTGTCATTTTGAGCGTTGAAACTTTGCTGCAATACGAAATTTTTCTCATCCGAAAACACAATCATGGAATCACCGTGCCGACGAAGTAATTCGCGACAACGAATGACTCTGTTCTTCTTGTTGGCCTCCGAAAGTCCATGATTTTTTCCTTTTCTTGTACGGCACCAATCTCAAATCCTCTTTGAGAACTGGTCTGATAGTTTTCCTAGAGACGTCCATAACCTGAGCCAGTTTATATGAAGAACGACAAGGATTTCGGCGAATTCGCTCACGCACCGCCTTTACAACCCGTTTGGTACGTACACTGCTAGGACGACCTTGTTTTTTCTTTGGATCGATGGTTCCCCTCGTCCTCCATCTTCTCAACGTCCGGTCGATTAATGTGCGGCATATTCCTTCCTTCCGGGTCTCGGCCATTATCTGGTTGGGACGCTTTCCTGAAAATGCAACTGCAAAATCCGTTGTCTTTTGAAATCCATATTTTTCTTAGGCACTTCCTGTCGACGGAATCTAGTGAACACTAGTTTGTTTATATATTAATCAATCCTACTTTAATATGCTGGCAACCAGATGGCTCTTGCGATGGCCATAAGAATTCCACACTGAAACAAAACACTTATTTGGGCCTTCCCTGTACACGGCGATTCTTTTACAATGAATCTCAGCTAAGTCCACTAATGCTTTTTGATTTTTCAATTCAATTCACTTCCTTATCAATGGAAACCTTCTGTGAAAAGTACAATAATTTGAAAACTATGAAAATTCGGAGCGAGATCCTACTTCAGTTCGACCTTCGATTTCGTAATATTAACAAAAATTAGATAATTCAAAGCAGTGCCCGATCAAGCACACTTTTGCCAATCAAGGGGAAGGGGGGTATCCTTCCCCTCCCTTGCCTATACTGCCTTGGGGTAGCTTGGTAAAATATTGAATTGGTAAATTAAACATTAGCAGAATTTAAACTAACATTTCACTTGCTCACTTTAAAATAAAAAATAAAAAAAACTGAAACACTTCTTCAAACTACCACTTGTAAACGCGAGTAAATTCTTTTAAATTTATCTAGAAAAAGCATTTCTTTTCAAAAATAGACCAATTTCGCCTGCGACGTACAGACTTCTTCAGTTTCGAGTGCTCAACTGTAAGTTACAGACGAAATAGGCCTATATGTCAAAGGCAAGCTTTTTCTAGTGTAATTTAAGTTTTCCAATCATTATCGGTATGAAGGATCATACCAAAGATTAAATTGATAACGATACAATCAACAAAAGCTAAAACCGTCATAATGTGTCTAACAGATTAAAAAAAGAAAGAAAACTCTAAGCATACATGTAGGATTGAAAGATAGAAATTCAAAATGACGCATGAACGCTGATCTACAAAAGAAACACCTCTGTTCGTTAGCACGTCTCGTCTCTATAAAAACCCCACAATATCTCCAATGGCCATTGACTCATTACCGAAACATTACTGCACACGCCAAGTCTCAACTCAAACCCAAACTATGAACAAGGAACTTGAAAGTACTTGCTAACGTGCTAAAGCCCTGTAAATCAATCTGTTAACACATGAACTAGAAAATTCCACAAATCTCTTCCACAGAGTACATTCAACTCGGTCCGCCTTAGCACCTTCACGAAATCTAGGCCAAAAGACAATAAAATCAACGCCACTTCCAATCGATATCAATAATGCAAACGATCAACAAGCCATACCTACCATTATCATAGTCCGTCTGACCAATTTCGAATCCAAAGGGGGTGAGGGAGGAATCCTTTCACGTGCAATCAGTCGGTTGTTGTGAAGAGATTTAAATACCTGCAAGAGTTTGCTCTGTACCAGCATGTGCACACACACACGTGCGCGATATCCCACACCTACAACAACAAGTTCGAGAGCAGCAGCAAATTTCGTTTGCGAGAGCTATGATGTGCTTACCGGAGCAAAACCACTTGTATTTATAGTTTAATCAAATTCAAAAATGCTGACGGGCTTTATTGGTCTACACGATCGCATTCCTACCTAGCTGATGATACCTGGTTCAACGCTAAAGAAGAGTCGTTAATCTTTTCCGATCCGTTTGAAGAAGGTTGATAAACGATAGGCGGTACGTTAATCCTAGGCTTAGTATCACGCAGATTGTTTTTGGATTGCCGATTGCATCAAGCGCTCAGTTTGGTTGTGTAATTTTAGAGCTTTCTACTCGTAAAATTGACTCACCGCCGGAGTAAGGAAGCAGGAAGTGTAATCATTTATGAACTTTGCTTCTCAAGATCCGTGCAAAAAAAAAATGTCACACATTCGACAAAGAGAAGCAAAGGCGTGGAGAGAATCGCAAATCTAGGTATGCATCTACGTCAATTCATATGCAAAATGACAAACTGGTATATTGATCCACCTTGTTTGCATAGATTTTAATTCCAGCTTGAAGAAAAGTGAAAACTATCGCCCAAGAGGCGACATGAAATTAGCATCCGATCATCGCGGAGATGACTCGAGCGACGACGAGGAAAGCTACGGACACTCTGTCATTGCTCAAGGTATTCAGGTTGCATCGCATGGTTGTGGTTGTTTGATTTACATACACACACACAAACATAGTGCCTGTTTCACCGGACGGGAATTCCTAGCCAACTTGAAGTTGCGATTAAGGGGTGATATCGAGAGGAATACATGCATGAGTATCGGTTTTGAACTATTCTTCTTCTTCTTCTCCTTCGTCATATCTTTGACTCCGAGTTGGAGTAACGCACAGGTGAAATTTTTCTGTTTGCGGTATTCGATGGTTTATTGCGTGTTGTCGCATCTTCTTCGATCTTCGTCGCTACGGAGAAATGGGTTTGGTTTTCGAAACTTGTTTACCGATGAGCGTTTTCACTCTCGCATAAACGGAATCTGCGAGCGCGGGATGATGTCGAAGCATCTTGGATACTAGTTTGATGTGATGATAGTTTTAAACCGGGGATGGAATGTTCCACTGATTATCAATGATTAAGACTTGATTAGGTTAGTTCGAGGGGTAAGGAAATTCTGTGCAAGCGATATACAGGCAGGTCTCTTATAGTATGGTGGGTTGTATCATCCACCCACCCTGTTTTCTCGGCTCTTCTGCAACAAACTGAGCTGTTTTTTTTTAGAGAAATTAGGTTCGGTGGATGGTACCACCCACCATAGTGCAGTGCGGGAAATAAGTATAAAGACAAACTACTTTCTGTAAATTTTCATATTACATTCTATTCTGTGTAAACCAAATGCCTTCCAATACATACTCAGCAGCAAGTTAAAAGTTCATCATCAGTAGTTTTCCCTTTGAGACGAGTCATTTCAAAACAATCTAAAAGTTTTCTTTTTCTCATGGCAAATAAATATAATGACAAGATCAAATATTTCAACAGTATCATTTATTTATCGAATTTCAATTCAAGAAAATAACAAATTAGTAATGTGTAGCATTTCCCGTTTTAGAAATAACCTCTAGCATACGTCTTGGCAAAGAACTTATGAACGATTTTAATTCATTCGGATCAAGTTTAGACCATTCATCCTGAATCGCTAACTTTAATTATTTCGCCGTGTCATACTTTTTCCTTGACCATAAACTATATATATTTGTTTTTCATTTATGAAATTCATAGCTTGAAACTAGATTTGAAGGTTACCCGGAAGCTACTTTACCTATTATAGAAAATTATAGAAAAGGTATTTCATAGAGCGACAACTTTGATCATGAGTGAACCCGTGCTTAATCATGAGTTGAACTACATGTGATTTAGATTGTAATCATTGAGTTTGCACCTTTAAAATGAGAATAAACTCTTTTTTTTTCGCAAAAAAGGACCGGATATTTAAGAAGAATCTTGTGTGGGCTAAAGCTCGATTCAAAGTAAATTTGGACACATTCAAGTGATCATAACTGAAGAATTAAACAATATACATGGTTGACCAAAACGTCAAACAAAAAGGTATTTATTGAGCTTTCAAACGAGATATGACAAATTATCACACTTCACCGTCGCATTTTACTTGTGATCGATACCATCATGATCTGCACAGTCGCTGGTGACACTGTACCGGTGAACTTATTCCACTTTAAACGCATTTGTTGTGCATTTGTCACTTCTTTACCGCATTCTCGAGGTTTTCACTTGACAATTGCCCAATATTTTTCGATCGGTCTGAACTCAGGGCAATTCGGAGGTTTAACCTCTTTGGCGACGAAATTAGCATAGTTTGAAGGATACCATTCTAGTGCCTCCTTAGAGAAGTGGCAGCTGGCTAGATCCGGCCAGAACATAACGTTGGTCTTGTGTTGCCGAATGAAGAGTAAAATCCGCTTTTTCAGACACTCTTTAGTGTAAACCTTCGACGTCATTGTGTGAGATGTGATGAAAACCTTGGTTTTAAGGCTACAACTTTAGTAAACCATTTAGATAGTATAATGCAATGTTCTTCGAATTAATCCTTTCAAGCCTAATTTAAGCAAGCAATTTGGAAAATTCTGATTGATTTGGTGCTCAATAGCAAAGAAATGATTGAAAAAAGTAGCAAATACTTATTTGAGAAGTGCTTGGTCGTCCAAACTGCCCAAGAGTTCAGAACTTAAGATCTACAGTTGTAACAGTAGTTTTATCCGCTGCAATGTTATAATATGTGTTTAAACATATTCAATGAATATCCTGGAGGACCAACTGATATTATGAGATCATCTTGGGATATGCCATACCAAACAAACTAACGTAACTTTGTATAGCCTATAAAACTATTGCTACAATTGTTGACCATAAGTTTTGAAGGACGGTTTGAATGACCTGAAACTAACAAGGTTTTCTTATGATGTCTGTGGACGTTTCAGAATATTCATTAACTATGTTTGAATATTTATCGTAGCTTTGTTTAGCCTAAAAAGGCTACGGTTACTAGCGTATATCTTAAGTTCTGAACTCAAGGTCAGTTTTTATGAGCCTGAACATCCCGAGATAATCTGATAATAACTGGTGAGCTTACAGGAGCTTCACTGAATGTGTTTGAATGCATATCGTCACCTTTCATAGATTATAAAGCTAACTTAACGACTATTGATCCTAAATTCTGAACCCAAGGGCAGTTTTGATAACCTAAAAAATCCCAAGACATCTCATTATATTGGGGCACCTTCCAAAAGACTCACTTAATTTGGTCAAATACATATTGTTACTTTGTGCAGTTCAAAATGCTGTAGATTTTAAGTGTTTGATTGCAGAAAAGTTTGGATAAGCTAGAACATCCGAAGATTAGCTAGCTTTGCACAGCTCAGAAAGCTTTTGTTACAACTGTAAGTCCTATGTTCTGATCTCAAGGATAGTTTGGATGGCCTAGAACATGTCATATTGCATTATAATGTTTGTTGACTTTAAGAATGTTAATTGAATATGTTTGAATATTTATTGTTACTCTTTATTGACTTAAATGTACTGTTACAACTGTAAATCTTAAGTTCTGAACGCCAAGACAGTTTGGATGATCTTAACCATCAAAAGATTATCTTCTTGTGTATTTTTACGTTCGAAAATATTCACTGAATATACTTGAATACGTGACTTAACTTTGTATAGCCCAAAAAAACTACTGTTACTACCGTAGATGCCAAGTTCTGAACTCCAGGACGGTTTGGATTACCTAAAGGATCTCAAAGTTATAAAAAAATGACTTCTGGCCTTCCAAAAAAATCATTGAATATATTTGAATACATATGGTCACCAAATATAGCAAGAAAAACTTCTGTTACAACTGTAGATCTTATGTGTTCAAAACATTAAGAACAGTTTGGAGTACCTTGAATATTCAAAGATTGTCGCATTATGTATGTTGGCCTTCCACACTATTCAATCAATATTTTAAAATACATATTGTACCTTTGCACACTTCAAACACCTACTGTTACAACTGAACATCTTATGTTCTAAACTCAAGGACAGTTTGGATGACCTAGATCATTCCCGTTTATGTCATAATGTTTTTTACGTTCGAAAATATTCACTGAATATGGTTAAATACGTAGCGTAACTTTGTGTAGCCCAAAGAGCTATAGTTACTACTGTAGATCTGATGTTCTTAACTCAAAGACAGTTTGGATGACCTAGAACATCATAAAGTTATCAAATAATGACTTTTGACCTTCCGAAAGGATCATTCAATATGTTTAAATATATGTCGTAACCTTATATAGCCCTAAAAGCTACTGTTACAACTGTAGATCTGAAGTTTTGAACTCAAGTACATTTTGGATGACCTAGAACCTTCCAGAAAGATACAAAAATATTTAACGTTTATCAACGAGAATAGAATAAAAAGTATGCATATGTACAATATTCCATAACAACGCTGTACACTATTAATAAGGCATTAATTTTTTCTTCCTGAACTTCTTCATTTTCAGGATGTTCTAGGTTGTCAATTAGGCCTTAAACTCATATGTTTTTTTATATTTTCCAGATAGAAAATGAAATAAGCCGAAAACAGTGTACACTTTTATTCAGTCTGTGTGATTTTATACAGCCATTATTCTTTTGGGGTCACATCCCAAGTAACAATTTAAGTTTTATTCTAGCCGTATAGCATTCCTCCCGGCTGTGTTGATAAAACTACATTCAAAACTGTTTTGTCTACCAACACCTCCTCTATGCTTCTTTAAAGCCAAAATTTGTACAAAGTGGCCCAGTCTATAGACGGTTGTGAAAATAATTTAATAAAACCTTTATAAGACCATAAAGAATTTGAAAATATTCTAGTGATAGATGCCATGGCCACTTGAGAACCTTCATAAAACCTATTGGCTGCATTGAAAACCAGCATGCGGCCAAATGGCCACTGCTGTCAAACTTAACTGTGATATCGTGGTTGGTTTTTGTTGTTCTGTTTTGTTCGATTCTCTGCTCTTCTGACTCATTTAGCAGTAAATAATATTTGAGAAAAAAGTCTGCGGGAAATTTTGTTCATTGCAAAATATCCAAAACAAATTCAGTTTTTTACAGCGTAGCATGCTCCAAATCAGATGCGCATTGAATTTTATGGTGAATATTGGCACGATAAGATCCGAAAATTAATGCGCCTCGAAAATTATGCGCGTTTACAACAACAAACACAAAATAAAAACAAATATATTCGATAAATTAAACATGAATTTCTTGAAAATTGATGAAATTCAATAAAGTTATCTAGAAGAACGTAGAAATTGGTCTCCGATATACAGTTCATTTGCATTACATTTAAAATTTGGTGCAATTATTTCTCCACATTTCTATTATTTCTCTTATTTCAATATGGCGATTGGAAAAAAATCACAATTCTGCCATAAAGCCAAGTTATCTTCACAATGACTACTCTAAAACTATTTGGTTCTTTGGTGGCTTTCTTCAATGCCAATTTGCCGCCTCATGCATTTACTGGAGGCAAAATGGTTTTAAAATGCTTTTTCAACTGACCATAATAAGATGATACGAATTAGTCCTAAAACGGCATTTAAAAACAGCATATTATGAGTTCATAAAGTCGAAATAAAACCTTTGATAGGAGTAAAAGGAATTTGAGAAAACGAGGTTTTCAGATAGTTTTAAACAAGCTGTGTAGGTTCTCACAAACCTGACTAAAAAATGAAACCTATTGGCACCTCTTGGTGTCATAATAAAATCAAATTGGTTTCTAGTGGCTTTGATAAAACCTTAATAAAACTTAATAAAGCTGGATGGTTTTGGCAATGTTACTTGGGATATGACCCTTTAGGCCTGAAGGAATTAATATACATTTTAAGGCAAGGTTTAACACTTATAAATTTTTCAATAGTATGTGGCTCGAAATCAACAATGTTCTGTATTGAAATTGATGCGTAGAAATACTTCCGATCAATTGGTGTAAAATGTTTGAAAATCTTGTGAGAAATGACTGATATATAAATAATTAAAACCTGACTACTTTTCGTGACGGTCGCAATGCGTTTTTTTTTAATTGTACTCCAGTATAGAAAACAAAGACGTATTCCTACGTTAAAACAAATTTATACCTGGAAGGGACATCCCTACGACCAGTTGCCAGGCAAAATTTTTGTCCGGGGATTAGTTTATAATCCATTTTGACATATGTTTCGTCATCCATTAAAATACGGCCATCAAATTTCGTCAAAACT
Organism: Aedes koreicus; assembly: GCA_024533555.2. Lineage (NCBI taxonomy): Eukaryota > Metazoa > Arthropoda > Insecta > Diptera > Culicidae > Aedes > Aedes koreicus. The sequence goes on along the minus strand of JAHHFK020000604.1, from coordinate 79,597 downwards.
CGTTCGTATAGTAATCGTGCTCACTTTTTGGCCACTAAATTTGGTGTTAGGGAGCGATTCGGATTTTTACTGGCACAACAAGACTTATATCCTTCTCTTGAAAGGATGTTACGCATGGTGGAAAAGTTGGAATCGTATTTTTGTTTTGCCAAATCACGTATGGAGACACCTGAGTTGCCTTTCACGTACCTCAACACCTTTCTCCTCAGCTCTTTGTCCCTAGTGCCACTTTTATGATAGATGCGCTGTGCTCTATCTAGACTCAGAGTATCATTGTAACGTTTGATTACAAGACACACCGTTGACTTAGGGAAATTTAACACTTTTGCTATGTTTTAGGCAGACAACGAAGGGTTCTCTAGATGTTCGCGCACAATTAATTTTCTTTTCCCAAGTTCCATGATCCGTAATTTTGAGATGCGTCGATCAATCTAGAAAACTTTTCACCAATTTCTTCGTCAATAAAACATCAACAAATGCCTGTCAAACGTTTTTCGTTCCAACCATCAGGAACGCGGTGGTGTATTAAACCGTGCGTCCAGATTTACTTTGAATCGAGCTTTAGTCCGTAGTTTTTGATCAAATCCAATCCGTCGATCCGTGAAAATCCTGAAAGGAAAAAGAAATAAGAAATTGAAACCAGACCTTCAGGTAACTTCGAGCTAAGTGAAGCATAGTCGTAGCCGTAGGGTGAACAGGGTATAGAAGCCCACCGAATAGTAAGTTGTGGACCATACTAAACCAAATACTATAATTACAGTTGAAGCACTGAATACACTTTCTTGCTATCAAAACCGGCTTTTCCTTACACTTCATCCTACAAACGGTGACAGTTTTTTTTTTCACAAGTTATAAAGACTGAACTCGGAAAAAATGAGACACACAAAAATTATCACCAAAAATTCATTTTAAATCGGATATTTCTCAAATTTTCAGAGATTAAATAACGATATATTAGCTATGTTTTGGCATAATTTATTTATTGAATTTCCTCCCCCAAGCTGAATGCTCGTAAATTTCTCTTAACACTGCTCATGGGCGAGGCTTTATCCATTTTCCTTACAAAATTTCTCCCAGTTTTTCTTCAAAACTTCATCGGTTTTGAATGTTTTTTCGCTTTTCTTCAACTTCTTCTTCATTATCACCTAAAACTTTTCGATCAGACGAAGTCCTGGTGTACTTGTCGGGTTCGCCTCCTTCGGGACCACATTAACGCCCGTCGATTCGAACCAATCCATTGCAGGCTTGGCGTAATGGCACGAAGCGAGATCCGGCCAGAACAGCGTGGGACCATGGTGAGAGTGGAGGAAGGGCAGCAAGCGCTTCTGCAAGCATTCCTCTCGATAAATCTGCCCGTTTATGGTGCCGGTTGTAACGAACGGCTTGCTGTACCGTCCGCACTCACAGATCGCCTGCCACGACAGGTACTTCTTCGCGAATTTGTCCATCTTTCTCTTCCAGAACTTTTCCGGAACCTCCATGCGGGACGTACCGACAAAAAACTCAAGCCCGGGGATTTGTTTGGTGTCCGCCTTGATATATGTCTCGTCGTCCATGACGAGACAGCCTGGCTTGACCAGCCACTCACGGTACAGCTTCCGCGCACGCAATTTGGCCACCGTGTTTTGCTTGTCAGTCCGGTTGGCGCCTTCCTGACCTTAAAAACACGTAGCCCAGCCCGCTTCATGGTCTGCTGGACGAACCACTTCGACGAATTGACCTTTTTGGCCACGTCTCCGGTGGAAAGGTTTGGGTTATTCTTAAAGTACTGCCTTATCTTCCGCGCCTTCTCTGGGTATTCCGTTTTCGGACTTCGGCTCTCCTTGTTTCGAATGCATCTTGAAAACTACTTGACAGATCATGATAAAATTTTGCACACATAAACATAACACTCTAGTATTACCCAAAATTTCATTAATTTTTACCCACGCGATAAAAAGTTAAACCCAACACAAACTGTCGCATTTTTTCCGAGTCCAATCTTTAGCTTCTCCTTTTTAACATTGGACATCTCCTGCAAGGCATATCTTCTTTTATTTTCAGTTTTAGCTAGATCATCAGATTATTGACCTTCAAAAGCTTGGCTTTCCTCTGCTTCTCGCTGTTTCATTTCTTGGATAATTTGTTTGTTCGATAAATCGTTATATGACAAAATATCAGCGGATATCCCAAAACAACCTGCTGTCAAAGCATTCCAAAATTGACCACAAGGAGCGGGGCTGTATATCGAGAAGTGCGTCCAGATTTTATGTCACTCTTGGTTAGATGCCATTTTAATAGCTAAACATCAAATGTCAAAATTAAAAAAGAGACATCATTCCACACGCATTGAGGGATATTTTGATTTTTTAAATGCATGATTAAAACAAATTTGTCATGTAAAATTCGACCCAATGTCGATTGTAACATCCTTAAGTAATTACCACTGACGCTTTAGGGCCAGGGCCAGTACGAGTATAAATTCTAACCTAGTGTTGCACCCAGTTGCACGTGATCTGCAGTTAGAGTTACTCAACCGATAAGTAACTTTTTGAGTTGAAATTTGCTGCTTGAGCTCAAATTTTGGAAGAAGAATCTTCAGTCCCCATTTGAAACCGATCGAGTTTGTTGAAACCGATATTTCGAACCACGCTGATAAACATTGTGAGCGAACCTAAGTTCTAACTGTTCGACTTAAAAAAATGAAACCAGATCAAGATCCAAACACATTCTGGTCCATTAGTGTTCTCAATTTCCGCCTAGATTTTTTTTTTAAATTTCCTTTATTGAACATTAAAGCAATCACCGTACAATTTTAAGCTTTCATTTATCGATCTTAAGTCCATTCAAACCCAACGGAACAATTGACGCTAAGTGTACTCTTCAGGATAAACCCACCGAAAGAAATTTAGCGGGTTGTCCGAATTACAACCCGTTATCGTACTCCACCATTACCATCATTCATCCAAATTTGGAGGAAACAAAGTAAACAGCACAATCATCACCCCTCTCTCGGCTTGATCGTGTTTGATTGATCAGAACATCCCCCACGCTGACTGTTCCAATATCTCTCCCGATACCTCGTTCGGGCGCAGGTTTTTCTTTCCCCCAAAAGATAAACAGTGCGTGCGATCACCGCCCTGGGTGAAAATTACCTCACACCAGTAGCGGTGTTCCTTTTCATTATTGCAGACTAACAATCAACTGCCGACTAGTGGACTACTGACTGGCATTATAGCCCCACGATACTGAGCAGCAACTCGGCTGGGATCTACTATATAATTTTAAACATAATCGCTTTCCAACTACAGCATGTTGAGGTTCCGAGCAAGGAAGGCACCAGTCCGTAATGGGCAGTGCAAACGAAAGCAGATCAACAACACCTACTACAGCGATGACGACAACCGGTGGCGATGACGCCAGCCAAGAAAAAGAGAGAGATAGTCCAAGCTGCTAAACAAGAGTCAGTTGGCTCGGAAAAGTAGAGTAGCATAAAGAAAAGTGGGATTTGGTCCAAGCAGATTCGGTAAGAGCTGCACGCCAAGGCTGGGTGGTTGAGCGATGGATTAAGTTCCATTCGTTGCAACTGTTTACGATCGAAGTGGGGAAGTGCGTGAATTGGATGAACTTGGCGTGAGATATGTTCCGGCGTTCGACGCTGTTGGTTTACGTTCGTTAATTACGAAATTTTGATTAAGATCGGGCTGGAATAATTGGTTGAATTATGACGGGTTGGACTTAGTGACTATCGTTTTTTTTTTTGTTTAAATTAACAATGGTAAAAACGCCTTAATTCATTCTATCAGTTTGTTTTGCGAAATGTTACCCCACTATCATGGCTGGAGTTGTTGAGAATCGTAAAAAGATGATTGTCATGGGTGGAGACGATCCATCGACAATCAGATAACTTTGGCCTTCACAAATTTGCAGATTTTGCTGCTTCGTTTGCTTTTACGAGCTTGTCTGTAATGTTGCTTGCTTTGTTTTTTAACTTAAACCATCGGGCAAACGGTGTTATAGGGAAATTCTATAATCGGCAAGCAAAGCGGTGTCCACCATTTCTCGAGTAACATTTGGACGAAGATGAGAAAATCAGCATTGAACTTTTTAGAGTTTATTTTTATTCCTATTTGAAAACTGGACATATATTGCATCACTGTGCTTAAAAAATATACTAGGAGTGATAATTCAAGCTTTATTTAGAAAAAAAATTCTTACAACGGTTTGTAATCGAACAAGTTAATACGTCATTTTGATAAGTCAGTATGATAAATGGCATGTTACTTGCGTCAAAATGATACGCCATTCTGCGAATTACAATGTTGTTTCGTCGAAATTTTACGTCAAGTTGGCATATTTCACACAGATACGTCGATTTTTTTTAAAATGACGTACTATTTTTTTCTACAACAAAACGTTGTAAAATTTATTTTTGCTAAAAAAATCAATTTTTACTGAAAAAAATCTAAATTTTAAACCTTGTGGTATAAAGACTTTTACTAACGAGTCGTTAAGGGGCATCCAAATGATATAATAATGTTTCGCAGTTACTTTTCAACACAAGCGACGCATCTACCATTATTCCCAAAGAGTGCAAAAGTGATGTAACGCCGTTTTGAAAAAAGTTAGTCAAATCTTCCAAGAATAATCCATCAGAAACTTCATCAAACAAGGGCATGTATACATGATTTTTTAACAACATGCCATGAACAACGCGTTTGTTTACATTTTGAGACTTACGTCCTTTTGAAAAAGTACTCGAGATTTTATGAGTATTTTCGCAGTGTCGAGGTCACAGCTGTTTTTTGTTTGTTTACCGTTAATGACTCCTGGCACCTCAATCCATTATAATCGACAGAACTATCCAGAACTACTTCAGTGTATTCATAAAGTGCCAAACTTCTCAAGTGAGTGTTACTTTTGTGGGTAGCCGCTGTTTTATTTGGCAAGCGTTCAATTTGAACAGTGTGTGACAAAAAAAAGTTCTTTTATTGCCAATACGAAAATAGCAGCATTTTTTAGTGCGTGTGGTAGATTTGATGAAAATATGACATAATGGAATGGTTCACTATTTGAAAAGGCCATCAAATTAAAGCAATGAAACCAAATTATCTTATGAATACAATCGATAAAATTTTCTCATGGAAGAATATTCTGAATTAAAGGTCAATTATAAATTGGTTGCCGACCATAGTCAACATTGCCAAAGCCACTCACTCCCCTTATTCACAATGCGTTGGCTTTTCCTTTTTGTCATAACTGTGCCCTTCGGTTGTGCCTTTGTTTATCGACAGTGTGACGCGAGTTTCGACTTTAAGCAATGAAAGTCAGACAATGACTATCGTTTGCCACGGTTTTACCTGTTTGCTAATACGTGATTCTCAGAAAGGAACAGGTCTATTTAGTTAGAGGTTTAAACGATTAGAAATAAGTTTTATTTGACAAATTTTAACAAATCTAGACTTACATTTGAAAAGGGCGGTAATCTAAAATCACGAAACCGAGAAAACTGGAGGTGAAGATTGGAAAACGAAAATCAAATCCTATTTTCCATAGAAAGCTCCAATGAACCATTTATTATGCTCACATTTTGTATAATAATGCAGTGCTAAGCCTTTTCACACAATTTATTCAGAAATATGTTTTATTGAGTGAAAAATTGATAAAAACCAAAATACGCCCTATTTAATTTTAGAGTGTTATTACGCCTTAGGTTTTACGCCTGTTAAAACTGCCAGCACTGGAAATACGCCGTTAAGTTATGACATTCCGGCATCTTATTTGTTATTACGCCTACGCTCTTCAGTCACATTAATCAAGTGGCGAGGAATTACGACCCAGTGTTACCATACCAAAACAGCTAATTTTACTAATTCGATGAGTCTAGGTACTACTAGGAAAATCAGAGGTAAGAGTTCATTCTATCGAATGAACATTGTTCTTATTGTACTATTTGAATTGCGGATCCTTAATCATGTTTAATGAAATTGTTCCCTCGCAGCGGATGGTGATTGTGTTTTAAGCCCAGCTGTAAGAATTAGATAAATTAATACAACTAACCTAATAAGTGAGTTAATTAGGGCAAAACTTACATATTTTAAGGCACGGGCACGTTCCATTTTTGGTGCAAAACTTTTTGGTTGTGATGTTCCCACTACCAAATTTAAAGGTTCGACTTCATCGTTACGGATGGAGCAATCAAGAGGAGATTCTTCGATACGAGACATCGATAAATCCAATGGTTGTTAATTTCTTGGGTCTCCATATTGAGAAATAGGCGTCGATGACAGAACATCAGCAAATGATACAAACGATTCATCCATTCGTGACAAGTCTAAAGGCCTGAGATCATGAAGTCGTTGTTCGGTAGAAACAAATGCTGAATCTGTGTACCTTTCGGGTCCGTAGTATATGCTAGCCGTGCGGTATCCATGCGATACGATTCGACAAACGGAACGTCGAAAACGAATCGACCGTGCGAACCATCCTGCCTTACGTGATTTGAATGGGTGCATCTGCCGGACGAATTAAATTCGGAATCAGTGGGACCTGCAGGTGAAGGAGTTGAGGGAATATAAGGGTTCTCATATTTAACCTCATATGCACTCAAGCTAAACTCTGTGCCGTCGATAAAACCCGCTGCATCCGTTGTCGCTTCTAAAAATTATATCCGCGATAAGAACACATTTGAACTGTAAACAGCTACTTACTTGATAAATTCTCGGCACTTATTGGCGTTTTCCGATTAGAATTTGTTTTCTTCAGCGCGAAGCAAAATCAAGCTCCATGAAACGTTATCCATAGCAACCTATCGACGGCGTAACAACAATCCATGGAAATCAACAACATTATGTCCACGGCATAATTCCAATTTAACATTGTAACGGACGAAAATATGCGGCGAAATGACTTCTGCTTAGTGATTAGGGCGTAATGGTTATTTTCAAGTTTTAATAAAAATAAAGTTATATTTACGCATAAAATCTGTAAATATATACTCCAAGCTCAAGTCGAAATAAGAATATGATGATTAGAATAGTGTTTGCCCGAAATATTAAACTATTTGCCAGGATTTGTAGCTAACTGAAAACAAGTGGCGGAACAGCTAAATAACTAGAGCAATGTGTGATCCGGAAGAACGCCATAAATTTGTTTTCTTGTTTAATGAAGTGCATAATTGATTTTAATGTAATTGTCAAGGTAAATTAGTTGATCTGAAATTGTTCAATCAAAAATATAATACAATATGATTTGTTAACAATTTGGCTCTTCCGCCCTTTTCAAATGTTAGTCTAGAAATAATATAATACAATCTACAGGAATGTTGCTTTCCCCCTTTTTCCCCCCCCTGTTTACCCCTCCCCCCCTCCCCCGCCTTATCCCACATATCTCCACCCCCCCCCCTTCCCTAGCACCCCCCCCCCCTCCCTCTGATAACAACCCATCTTCTCCTAATCCTTTCAAACAAAACTTATTCGATTCTTATGGATTTATATTCAGCTTCACAACTGGAAAGTACCACTGAAGTCTGTTTTCAGCAAATCCATTTTATCAGTCCACCATCAAGCTTGAACATGATTTCAATATTTGATCTACGATCTGCAACTGCTCCGCTCTAATCCACGAAACATTCGAACCTCAGCTTGACTTGACCGCTCTATATTTGCAATTCGTAGTCCATGGTGACTCGGAGGTATCGTAAAACCTTCATGCATTCAGTCCAGTCCGCCTTGGTTGCATTCGTTACCCACCGTCTCAAAATAGATGTCGCTACCCAAGTAACATCTCTAACACCATCCTGCTTTATTAAGTAATATTAAAGTTTAATGAAAGCCACTGGAAATCAATTTGGTTTATTTATGGCACCAAAAGGTGCCAATTGGTTTCATATTTTAGCCAGGTTTATGAAAACCCACACAGCTTGTTTATAACAATCTTAAAACCTTGTTTCTCAAAATTCCTTTGACTTCTATCAAAGGTTTTATTTTGACTTTATGAACTCGTAAAATGCTGTATTGAAATGCCGTCTTAGGACTCATTCCTATTATCTTATTATGGTTACTTAAAAAAGCATTTTAAAACCATTTTGCCTCCAGTTAATGCATTAAACGGCAAACTGGCATTGAAGGAACCAAGAGAAAACCAAATAGTTTTATAATAGGCATTGCGAAGAAAAATTGGCTTTATGGCAAAACTGTGATTTTTTTCCAATCGCCATATTGAAATATAAGAAAAAATTGAAATGTGGAAAAATAAATGCATCAAATTTTCAATGGTATGCAAAAAAACTGTAGATCGGAGACTAATTTCGGCATTCTTTTAGAAAATCTCATCCAATTTCAAGCTCTTTTCAGAAAATTCATGATTATTTTATCGAATCTATTTGTTTTAATTTGATTTATGTTGTTGTAAATTCACATAATTTCCGAGGCGCATTAATTTTCGGCTATTATCTTTTATTTATTCACCATAAAAATAATTTCGCATATAATTTGAAGCATAATACGCTGTAGAAAACACAATTTGTTTGGGATATTTTACTATCAAACAAAATTTCCCACAACACTAGATCTTTTTTTTTACTGCTAAATGAATCAGAAGAGCAGAGAATCGAACAAAGCAGAACAACAAAAACCAACATCGATTTCACAGTGAATTTTGACAGCTGTGACAATTTGGCCACATTCTGGTTTTCATGGCAGCCAATAGGTTTTATGAAGGTTCTCAAGTGGTCATAACATCTTTCACTAGAACATTTTCAAAATCTTTATGTTCTTATAAAGGTTTTATTAACTTGTTTTCACAACCGTCTATAGAGTGGGCCATTTTGTACAAATTTCGGCTTTAAAGAAGCATAGAGGAGGTGTTGGTAAACAAAACAGTTTTGAATGGTGTTTTATCAACAAAGCCGGGAGGAGTGCTATTCGGATGGAATAAAACTAAAATTGTTACTTGGGTATAGATAGATCCGGGCGGGTGTTGGCGGCTGAATACAGCAAAGCTCCAATGTGGCTCTGGTACTGGTCAGTAGTTAACAGTCTCTCACTATCCTCCGCCTTTTGCTGTAGAAAGACAATCGACATAGGAACATCCCTAGTAGCACACTTGTTACAAACCAGTTGAGGTGACTGCTTTGTGACTCAATTAAGTCACCTTCAAATTGATGCTACCATTTTTGACCATTCGGGATTCAACGGTTTACAGTAGGGCATGTTGAATTTTTCGAGGATCTTTGAGACGTATGACTTAGGTTGTAGGTAGGTTGAGGCACAGATATATCTGCCACCTCAACTGGCAATAATAACTCGTTGGATCTCGCTCGTGTACCACTGATCGCTTGTGATAGTTTCTAGCGGTAGTTTGTACACACTCTGTTTTGATGCGTACATGGGACAGGAAACTCTCTTCTTTTTGGGTTTATTTTTGTTCACGACGACTGATAATTACTTAGTTTTTTTTCCCGTCATCTCTAACGTAGGGACTTCGGAGAGAAAGACCGTAAAGCGTTGTGATACTGGTCCCCACCAGTATGAATTAATGGTTACCACCACCACTCTAATTGTTATGTTTGTATTCTCCGAGCGTGGAGTAACGTCTCAACCTACCCCGCAATGGGATGTTTGGCAATGATAACGTCCTTGGTTCGAGTACTAAAGCTTGCTTCAGATAGAATTGGAACAAAAACAATTGCCTGTATTTCAGTTATTTATTATTGAATTCAAGATCTTTTTTTATACAAATGTAGCGTTTTCTTCATACTTTTAAGAAAAAATACGGATAAAATTATTCGTCACGGTTTCGAAGGAATTCTCGAATTTTTCCTATAACACGGCTCATTAGGCGGCGCACACCTTCTTCGTCCATCGTTTTTGCTATCTTATTCCACCAGGTCTTCATCTGATTGATGTCTTTGACAACCTTTCCCTTTGCCTTGAGTCTCCTCTTCATGATTGCCCAGTATTTCTCAATAGGGCGGAACTGGGGGCAGTTGGGTGGGTTAAGGTTTTTCGGAACAACCTGGACCCCTTTCTCTGCATACCATTCTTGAACGACTTTGCTGTAATGACAGCTTGCCAAATCTGGCCAAAACATTACGGGATGGTCGTGGGATCGAATGAACGGAAAAAATTCGTTTTTGGAGACACTCTTTTTGGTATAGTTCCTACGTCATTGTCTTATTTGTAACGAAAACTTTCGTTTTTTTGCCACAGCTGCAAATGCCCTGCCAAATCATGAATTTTTGTGCATATTTGTCGGCAAAAACAAATTTAAATTTGGCTGGAACATCCCCCCGAGCCGTTGCCAAGTAAATTTTTTGACCTGGGATTTGCCCGAAGTCAGCCTTGACATAGGTTTCATCGTCCATCAGAAGACACCCGTCGAACTTGGTCAGCACCTGGTCGTATAGCTTCCTAGCACGGATTTTGGCCACACTATTCTGTTTTATGGTCCGATTTGGCTGTTTGCTAGCTCGATACGACTTGATTCCTTCCCGGAGTCGAGTTCTCCTCACGGTACTTCTGGCCAAATCAAGGTCCGACAGATTGGGATTCCTCTTAATCGTCTTCAAAATCTTACCACGCAGTTTCCGGTCGACAGTTCCACTCCGACGATTGACTTGAGGCTTCCGAATCGTCGTCAATGTTTCCTTATACCGTTTGATAACGCGCCATACGGTATTTCTGGGCAATTTCAGCTGTTTAGCTAGCCTAGATGCAGACCAATGCAATGGATTTTCCAAATAACTGTGCACAATTTCTTCCCTTCTTTCGGCTTTCATGTTGATTGTTTACAAAGTACAGTCGATTTGCGGAATGTCAAAAATACGTGAAGCTGACAAAATTCTCGACACGTGGGCGCCAAGAACTTTCAAATCCGTCCACCAGGAGCGCCACAATATGAGCAAAAGTTTGTTCCAATTCTAAATGAAGCAAGCCTTACTTCATCCATGCCCGTCGCTCAATTTTCAATACTTCTATTCTATTTCCAACCTACCGTACACTGACGGAACTTTCAACACTTTCTCTTCATATCTTTCATTCTAGCAAACATGACTGTCTACTCTTGGTGCCTCATGGCGATGAACGAAACATCTCCTTCTATATGATAGTAGTTAAATCGTTTTTCTATATGCAAAGAATACCGTTCTTCTTTTTTCTAGATGACATCGTCAATATGAGAGTCAGATTTAAATCTATTATCAATAATCACGCCAAGATATTTAAGCTCACGCACGCGATCAATTGTCTCATCTTCAATTTTTAACAGAGACGTCTTTAATAACTGTTTGTAGGGAATGTATTGAAAATAAGCTTACCACGTTCATTTGCATTGTACGCGTGAATTTGTGATGGTTTCAATGTGTTCATCATAGCATAATGTGCAATTGACTGTCATCTTTTGTTTGTTTACTTGTTACTACGGTTTAAATTCTTCGTTTTCAACCTGACGCGCATTGAAAAAGACGTGAAAATTTAGGTTTTGGACACATGGCTACTTGAAAAGGGTGTAACTATGCGACCATCAACTATGCGATCAAATCCATCATAACCAAGTTTGGGGCACACTTTTCTTTGGATGAACTGCCAGGAAGAGGCAGAAAACCCGGATCTTTGTACCCTAAGCTGGATCAGAAAGTGATAGATCTAATTCGAGGGAACAAATCAATGTCGATACGTGATTTGACCGATAAAGCGGTAACCAGCGTCGTTGTGATTCAACGTATCAAGAAACAGGACAACCTGAAGACCTACAAAAAGCAGAAAATCCCCAACGGAGTGCAGAACAGAAGCAACGCGCATCAAAAGGGGCCCGAAAATTGTATTCGCGAGTTTTGCAGCGACCGGATGCATGTATTTTGATAGACGACGAGACCTTTGTCAAAGGAGACTCAAACACCCTTCCAGGTCCACAATATTATACTGTAGGGGAGAATGTACACCGTGTCCAAGATATTCTCATTCAAAATAAAACTCTATTTATTTCAAATCGACAGTCCAGATTTTATTGATAACTTTACCCATTATGTTGCAATATAATATTGATCCACTACGGCATTTATTTGGAATAACACCGCCTTTAACCTTCTTGGTCAGCTCCAGACGCTTTTTGAAACCACCAAAGGCGGCACGCACGACTTTCATCGGCATTTCGTCCCAAATTCGTTTTGAATTGGTTCATTTTACACGCCCTGTGGTCATTTACCTTCGCCAGCATGTATGATCATACAAAATAATCCAAGGGATTCTGGTGATCTAGGAGGCCATTCATTCTTGTCCAAAAAGTTGGTCAAATTTTCTCGGCACCAGCTCCGAACGAGATTTGCACTATGCGATGGCGCTCCGTCCTGCTGAAACACATAGTGATCATCTCCAAACACCTCTTATACATATGGCTTGACCGCTTTCTCCAAAACTTCCGTTTTATAATATACGGCATTCACTTTAACGCCTTTTTCGATGAAAACCAGTGGTAATTTGTCTCGCTTGCAAATTCCTCCCCAAACCATCACTGACGCAGCACTTTGGAACCGTGGAATATTCCTATCACTCTCTGGAACAGTTCTCGAAGAGAGAGCCCACAATCTGTCGTTCTGGACATTGTGGGATTGTTGCAAGACGAATAACTTTTCGTCGGAAAAGATAAATTCTTCCCCACCGTGCCGCGACAAAAGCAGACTTGCTCTTTCGAGTCGTTTCTGCTTGGAAGGTTCCGAAACTCCGTGAACCTTACGTTTCTTGAAAGTTTGGAATCCGAGGTCATTTTGCAGTATATTGTGCATTGACGATCTCGAAACATTCAGATCTGCGGCCATTTTACGTACAGAGCGCTGTGATTTTCGTCTATTCCGTTCCCTGACCACTATAACAACTCGTACAGTCCGCACCGTACGAGTATGACCGGATCTCTTCCGGTCATCCAACGAGCCGGTGTCACGGTACCTTCGGATGGTTTGGTACACAAAATTCCGCTTTACTCCGAGGTTTTTCAAATTTCTGAAAATAGCGCCCGGGCGCTCACCTTTCAAAAACTTTTTTATCACCACAGCACGAAACTCCTTCATCTCTGGTAAAAGATAAACACCGAATGAAAACAATCGGACATAACCTGAAAGCGTTTGTATAAACATAGTGCAAAACTACACCAACACATACGTGAAGCATGTTGAGTAGTTGCACGACACCAATGCAAGGAAAAAGTGTATGAGAATATATTGGACACGGTGTAATCGATGCAGACAGGTCGATCCAGGCGATGTAAAAACCCAGGAAATTGTCAGTCATTAATCCAATTCATTTTTTTTTTTCTTAAATACAAAACTGTCATCTCAACCCTTTTCCGAGCTACCCAAAGAAGATTCTATTTTAATTTCAATCCGTAATGATGACTTCTAGCCCAGAAATTAGATGACACTAGCTTTTTTCAAGCTAAAGTAAGTTTGCTCAACGCTAGCAACGGTTCGAACGCCCGAGAGTTCCACCTTCTTACCGATTACCACCTTTTCAATTCCCACCGCATGGATGGTTACCCTTTCCTATCAATCTGAAACTGACGATTCATCACAAATGCTCTAATCGATGATTACACACAATCTGACTTTGCTCTTAACATTGCAATCAGTCGGGGCCCAAGCGATTCCTTCCATGAACCAAGGTGAGCAAACGTAGCGGTATCTACTTCCTCGCACTGCGGGCAAATGTTCGACCCGGTCAAATAATTGCTTGATTGGCTGTTCTAAATGGTCAGTGGGTTACCCTGATTGTATGTTTTTTTTTTTTTTGCCATTAACCATTGTGCTTACCGTTATCTGCAAATTTCGGATGCTATTCATCTGGGAAAGATGTCGATTCATGAATATTAATGATCGCGTGACGCTTTAGGGATGTGCTCCGATTCGCTGAATTTAATGAGATATGTAAACAGTTCGAAATAATAAAGCGATGAAGGGGGGAGATTTGACCAAATTGTGGAAAGTTGATTAATGTTCGCTATGGTAATTTATGCTCGCAAACAGTTGATATTTACCAATAGAAAAAAAAAAGATGTTCAAAGCGAGTTGACAGCACCGCACTGACGGTTTGCTCAATGGTGATAGATAGTTGAACTTCAAATGAAAGTAAAATTTAACTTTCTAACAATAACACATACGCCTGTCTTTCACGCGTGAGGAAAAGGTGAATCGAATAGTAAAGCCCATCAGTAGCTAAGCATTATGATCATGGTCATTGCTTGGTTCGTAAGTGCGTAAACAACTGGACATAAGTACCCATTGAGACAAGGTGTGGTAGAAAGCAAGTAGCTGTCGGCGATGTAATGTAATCGAAATTGCGCCCGACTTCATTGTGAGAAGTTCAGCCGGCATGCGGCGTTAGTGACGTCTAATAAAGTGAAACTATTGTTTACACCCGCTTGATTGGTAAATTTCCCAATTGGTTTAGTGGTAGGTACTCTTGACGATGTTTTATGATATGCGGAAAATTAATCCATTCAGGTTTTTTTTTCCATTCGGAAAACCCTCTTCTTATACAAATGAGTAGCCTTTCAATATGTGAGCAAAACAAATTCAGTTTTTTTATGGATGATATCCGGATCATAGACGTTCTGAACATTTGTACAGAAAAGTAGTCAAGATCGATTATCAAATTAGCAATTCCCTATAATTTGTAGATGAAAAAAATGCTTGTTGGAGCATAAGGTTTACTAATTTTTTGTTTGCTGTTCCACAAAATCAGTTACATGAGTGCGACAATGTCACTTGTACCACAATGAGTGTAAAATTTCAAAAATTTTGAGTAATATTTTAAATAAAGGGGGTGTCTTTTTAATTTCAATCACTTTGAGAAGCTATGTTATTCGTCAAACGAAATTTGTGTATTTGTGTTCTACCAAAAACAATAACGTCACCGTAGGTCGTACGCAGCACCTTCTGTTCAAAGACACCAAGGGCACGTAGGTCCTTCGCGAGCATGTAAAGACTACCAGGATGATCAATAAATATTTTTTTAACGATTTTATTTAGTTGTACAGGCACAATCGAATCAACATTTCAGAGCAAAAATTTCTTTTTCAAAATACATTAATGATCTTAAAATTAAAGTTAAAAATGAAAGAACCGATTACTCGTGATCGTCTCGAGGCAAGCGGGAATAACAATTCTATGGATGGGACGAAGGAGTTGGAGTTTATATTATCATTTACAAAACAAATGTATTCTTAATACTAATTGTCAACTTCTAACTAAACTTTTTTCTTCTATTTGAACAATTTCAAAGTAAAAAAAAACACAAACACAAACAATAAAACTCAAAAAACTACAATCTAAGGATAATGCTAATCAAAAAAAGATAAATGAGTTTGAAAATCATTATTTTGTGGACGGTAAATTTTGCAGTTCGGCGACTTTATTGTATTGAGGCGTCCATTGGATTCCAAAGTAGACATAATTACCAGCCATAATGCTCCTTTGAATCGCTCTGCTGGTGTCATTTTTGGTGGTCGCCAGTGTGATACACGAATTTGTCTACCTGATGACTTCAGAAATTGCATGTCAATTGAAAATTCTTCAATTATGAATGCTTTGTGTGAAAATTTTAAGTAAGTCTTCAAATGCGCAATTGTAATACAACACAAATTGTTTGCAAATAAAACTTTTTCAGTGAAATACAGCTACACCGCGTAACAAATGAATTTCATTCGTGTTTAACAACGTGTTTGAAGTAAGAGACTAGCTGAACCCAGTGTGAGCGTTGCTACGCTTGCAACTAAATAAATGAAAATGTAATAGAACTGGTGTTTTTATGGTTTTAATTAAGGAACAAGTTTTGTTAAAATATTATCGTTTGCTAATGTGTGAATTCTGCAAAATAAACCGGAGGTGTGTGTTTTAAAATTAACGCTCGGATCGTTAGTTTCTACCATGGTTTTTTTTTTTTTCTGTGTAGAAGCATTTCATAGACAAAACATTAATCTTCAAACTACGCCATATCCTGTCAGTCTGAACGTAATTTACTCTTGCATAACCTGAGATTAACTTCTTGTGCATAATGTAGCACTGAGAGCATTCCATATTCTTGACTAAGAAGGGGTTCAAACTTCTTTCAGAACATACTGCTTACCCGAGAAATACACATTTTGTGTTTTAGTTGCTTGGATAGTTCTCATTTTTAGTTGAGAGCCCCCCTTCAGAGAGGGAAGGGGTCTCGAACCACCATAGAAAAAAATCCTGGCTCCAAAAACCCCCACATGCCAAATTTGGTTCCATTTGCTTCATTAGTTCTCGAGTTATGCAGAAATTTCTGTTTCATTTGTATTGGCTGACCCATAATTGATACGTTGCGGATGCGTTTGCGTAAATTTGGCAGTTTTCCCATAGGCTTTCTGTCCAATATACGTCAACGGAACGCAAACGATTCAATTGTGGGCCAGCCAAATGGGAGCCTCCTTTTCAGAGAGTGGAGGGGTTTCGAACCACCATAAAAAATCCTGCTTCCAAAAACCCTTAGATGCCACATTTGGATCCATTTGCTTGGTTAACTCTCGAGTTATGCAGAAAATTGTGTTTCATTTCTATGGAAGCCTTCCCTTCCAGACGGGGAAGGAGTCTCGAACCATCATAAGAACCTTCTCCGGCCCAAAAAACTTGTGCATACAAATTATTATAACAGTAGGGACAATTCTGATGTTTGGTTTAAATTTGTGTTTCATTTGTATTAGAGCCCCAGAAAAAAATGTCTACGAAGTATTGAGATGCTTTCTCCAGAGGGAGAAAGCATCTCAATACTTCGTAGAAACATTTTTTGCCTTCAAAAACTTCCACATCCCAAATTTGGTTCTGTTTGCTTGATTAGTTCTCGAGTTATGCAGAAATTTGTGTTTCATTTTTATGGGAACCATCCCTTTCAGATAAGGGAGGGGTCTTAAATTACCATAGAAAAAATCTTACCTTCAAAAACCCGCACATGCCAAATTTGGTTCCATTTGCTTGATTAGTTCAGAAATTTGTGTTTTATTTGTATGAGAGCCCCCCCCCCCCCCCGCCCGCTCTTTCAGACAGGGAAGGAGTCTCGAACTATCATAAGAACCCTTTCGGCCCCAAAAACCCCTGCATACAAATTTTCATTACAGTGGAGATAATTCTCATGTTTGGTTTAAATTTGTGTTTCATTTGTATGAGAGCCTCCCCCCCCCCCCCCCCCGCTACCAGTGAGAGAAGCGGTCTTGAACTGCCGTAGGAACATTTTTTGCTCCAAAATCCCCTCATGCCAAATTTGGTTTAATTTGCTCTATTAGTTCTCGAGTTATGCTGAAACTAGTGTTTCATTTGTATGGGAGCCTTCCTTTCCAGAGATGGGAGGGGTCTCTTACTATCATAAGAACCTTCCCCGGCCCAAACAACCCCTGCATGCACAATTTCACGCTGATCGGTTCAGCAGTTTTTGAGTCTATAAGGTTCCGACAGACAGACAGACAGACAGAAATTCATTTTTATATACATAGATGAAAGCTTATTCTTCAGGGAAAAATTAACCAAGCCTTTACATATTGTTTTGCCCAAGGTTTTGTCTTTTCCACTATTAATTGAAAAATGATCTTTAATATCCATTAAACAAAATTCCTCCTGTCAGGAATTTTGATTTCGCAGCTTCAATTTTCCAGGTGCCAACTACCAAGAAATAGTTTGAATAACACCAAGAAGGATTTAAAATTACATCAACGATAAGAGCATTTGAATACTGTAATTTTGTGTTTTGTGTCTTACTTTTTCGTCATGACGTGTAAATTATTATTTTGGGTTTTTATGTTCATGTAAATTTAAGAGCAGACTTTACTTCCTTCCGTCTTGATGTGCATCCAAGCAATTTTATATTTACACGATTTTTTTCTGAGAGTTATGACATACACAGAGTTATGACATGACATACATGACCCTTACTAGTACACAGAAAAAAAACTGAATTTTCGTTGTGATGTAATTATCAGAGCATGTAAAATTTTATTTCATTCCACACAAAGTAGAAACTCGCATGAAAAAATTCTTACAAATACAAGCTTTTGCATACACAGAAAAAAATTATGAATTTTAACAGACGCGTATAATTTCCCCTCGTTTAATTGCAAGACAAAGTAAGCGTAAACAACGTTACTGTTTGCAATCTTTCATACAGCATGAACACTTAGATATTATGAGTTTTAAGCGAGACGTAATTCATGTTTGTAAGAAGTCGGGGAACATAGACAAAGATTACGTGTAAAATTAGGTCTCCTGAAAAGACTGTATTCGATGAAATTTGGACACACGCAATTGTTCGTAACTTTTTAGCGTGTGGGTAAAAATTATTGAAATTTTAACTGAATGTATTTCATTGTGTTGTGTCAATTGTGTAATGAGTTTCGTGAAAATCGGTCGAGTGATTTCAGTGATGGCTTCGAATGAAGAAATAGTGCGCCAACAAATTTTGGGCACTCACTTCGAAAACCCAAACGCTTCTCATCGATGGATCGGAAAACAGCTCGGAATCGCACATTCAACCGTATCTCATGTGATCAAAACGTTCAAGGACTGTAAGACAACCAAGCGGAAAAATGGTAGAGGCAAAAAACGTGGCACATCAATCCGGAGAAGGCCAGGATGGTATTGAACCAATTTAAGCGTTATCCCAACATTTCGATCAGGGATGTTGCGAAAAAGGCGAAAGTTTCAGTTTGTTTTGTGCAGAAAACAATGAAACGTTCTGGATTACATGTTTACAAGGTCCAGAAGGCACCGAACCGGAGCGATAAACAGAACTCGGTGGCCAAAACTCGTGCAAGAAAACTGTACAGGGAGTGGCTCACAAAACCGTTCTGCATTGTGATAGATGATGAGACCTACATTAAAGCCGACACCAAACCAATGCCAGGACAGGAACACTACGTCGCCACCTCTAAGTTGGCCGTTCCGGAGAGTGTACGGAAGAAGAAACTGTCCAAATTCGCCAAAAAATTCCTTGTCTGGCAAGCGATCTGCGGATGTGGCAAAATGAGTCAGCCCTTCATCACCTCTGGGACCGTCAACGGATAAAATTTACAAGGACGAATGCCTCCAAAAACGACTTCTGCCCTTCTTGAGATCTCACGATGGCCCGACACTGTTTTGGCCGGATTTGGCATCTTGCCACTATGCCCGGCCCGTCTTAGACTGGTACAAAGATAATAATGTAGTTTTTGTACCAAAAGACGTCAACCCTCCAAACACTCCGGAACTTCGCCCAATTGAAAAATTTTGGGCAATCATGAAAGCAAACCTCGTTAAAACTCCAAAACTGATAGAAAATGAACTTGAACTAAAGAAAGTGTGGTTAAAAGTAGGTAAGCAGGTCGGTCCTATCATTGCCCAAAATTTGATGAAAGGGGTCAAGGCAAAGGTGCGGGTATTTGGGTTGGGAGAAGAAGTTCAATAAACCAATTATGTCAAAACTTAACCATTTAGTAGTACTTTATTTCCAGATAGTTTGAAAAGAATCGGGCTCAAGGAAAATTTTTGGTGACCTATTTTGTGTGTCCAAATTTCATCGAATACAGTCTTTATACGTAATTCGAAAAAAGATGTGTTTGATTGAATTTATTTTCTCATCTCTTTCAACTCATTCTTATGCGCTTGCATGTGTTTTGCATTTTCTCATCTCTTTCAACTCATTGTTATGCGCTTGCATGTGTCGGTCTCAGGGGACAGAAATTTGCATGACATTTTGGTAGTGTGTGCTACATTGTTTGCAATCTTACATACAACATTAGTTTATGATAACTCAGAAAATAAGTTGTTTCTTTCAAACTGTGTACAATATTATAAATAATGTATGGAATGTCCCAGAAAATTAGAAGATGTATAATGTAATATGTGATGTTTTGTGACGCTCCATTTATGTGCATGATTTTGAACAAAAATTCACACTACTTTTGGTAGCTGTGTAGAGTAGCGCTGCGTAGTGAGAATATTCTGAACTTCTGCCAACTAAACGTTCTTTACCCTAAAAAAAAAAAAAAACTTCCGAAGGACGGAGCTTTCTATGTGGCCAAGATCACGAGATATTCTTGCACCTGCGTGTGGCCATCGTTATCCCACATGATTTTATTCTTGCCTTTTTTACACTACACATTACCAGATGCAGACGGCATGAAATAATTGTTTACGTTTTTTTGGTGTAAATGAAATTTGAATAATTTTTCGTGTAAAAATAAAAGCTTCTAAGTGTGTTGTTTTGTTTAAAACCAAAAGAATTAAAAATTAAATGTAAATTTCCGGAATGTCAGTACACACTAACAAACTAGTGCATTTACATTCGTATATACATATCTCGCGTGTCATTAGAGGATTGAGCATCTGTTTTAAAGCCTGTCCACGTTAAATTCTGGACACTTAGATAATGTCAGCAAATGCCTGAAGACATAATTCAACAAAACCAATTGTTTGTTTCAGTCCAATAGAGTTATATATACAGTTAAAACAGTTGATTGAGATTCTTTCTTTCTACTTTCTGTAAAATTCTCGAATTTTCTGTGGTACACCCGCCATCAGACTCCGTAGAGTATTCCCGATACGCTAGCAGTGGCAGTTTTGCATCTTCTATTGAATTCGTCGATCAGATTTGCTTTCTTTTTAGTTTCAAAGAGTTTTCACTTAACCAGAGCCCATTATTTTTCTATCGGGCAAAGTTCTGGACAGTTAGACGAAATGGGCTATTTTCGACACGTATTTTACCGGTTGAGCCTTATACCATTACAGGACGGATTTTGCTTAGTGACAAGAGGCAAAAACAGGCAAAAAGAGAGCTGGAGAGTTGTAGCTTCTTATAAACGGTAGCAACCACTTTTGCAGACATTATTTTTCGTACACATCCTTGTTGATAGTGCCGATAGAGAACTAACTGTTGATAGTACCGAAAATTACATATGGCCTGCTAGCATACATTTTTTGCATTGCCATTATGGTCCATTATGGGACAAGAAATTTTTGCAACAACATGGTATAATGCTCCTTAGCACGACTATTTGCAGTGAAATTCAGCTTATCATGGCAACTTTTCATGCACCGTGTCCAATATATTCTCATACACTTTTTCCATGCATTGGTGTCGTGCAACTACTCAACATGCTTCACGTATGTGTTGGTGTTGTAGTTTTGCACTACGTTTTTGGGTTATGTCCGATTGTTTTCATTCGGTGTTTATCTTTTACCAGCGATGTAGGAGTTTCGTGCTGTGATGATAAAACAGTTTTTGAAAGGCCCGGGCGCTATTTTCAGAAATTTTAAAAACCTCGGAGTAAAGCGGGTTTTTGTGTACCGAACCATCCGAAAGTAACGTGACACCTGCTCGTTGGATAAGGTTCACGGAGTTTCGGAGTTTCAAGCGAAACGAAAGTTAGGAGTTAGGAGTTTGAAAGCGAAACGACTCGAAAGAGCACGTCTGCTTTTGTCGCGGCACGGTGGGGAAGAATTTATCTTTACCGACGAAAAGTTATTCGTCTTGCAACAATCCCACAATGTCCAGAACGACAGATTGTGGGCTCTCTCTTCGAGAACTGTTCCAGAGAGTGATAGGAATTTTCCACGGTTCCAAAGTGCTGCGTCAGTGATGGTTTGGGAAGGAATTTGCAAGCGAGGCAAATCACCTCTGGTTTTCATCGAAAAAGGCGTTAAGGTGAATGCCGTATATTATAAAACGGAAGTTTTGGAGAATGTTGTCAAGCCATATGTACAAGAAGTGTTTGGCGATGGTCACTATGTGTTTCAGCAGGACGGAGCGCCATCGCATACTGCAAATCTCGTTCAGGGCTGGTGCCGAGAAAATTTGACCGACTTTTTGGGCAAGAATGAATGGCCTCCCCGTTAACCAGATCTGAATCCCTTGGATTATTTCGTATGGTCATACATGCTGGCGAAGGTCTAATATGAACCAATTCAAAACCGTAATCAAAGGAATTTGGGACGAGATACCGATGGAAGTCGTGCGTGCCGCCTGTGGCGATTTCGAAAAACGTCTGGAGTTGGTCAAGAAGGTTAAAGGCGGTGTTATTCCAAATCATATGCTGTAGTTGATCAGTATTATATTGCAATATATTGGGTAAAGTTATCAATAAAATCTGGACTATCGATTTGAAATAAATAGAGTTTTATTTTGTATGAGAATATATTGGACACGGTGCAATTTTGATTGCCCAACTTTGCAAGCCACATTTCGTACAGAATGTTGGTATTTTTCTCAATAGTGGCTACCACCTTCTCGTCCATTTTGCGGGAGAATAATGTTCGGTTTATTCTGCTTGTTGCCTTCCGATCCACTGTCAAGTGCTGGTCAAACAATTCGGAAACACTAAACACGGAACTTTTTGGTAGTTTTAATTTCTTGGCAAGATCGCGTACCGATAAAGTCGGATTTTGCTGCCGTTCGTACAAAATGCGTTGGCGGACTTCCACATGATTCGACGCCATTTTACTGAATGTATCAAGATTGTTAACATGTTGTACCATGAAATAAAGTGTAGAGTTTCAGCTATCGTACAATGGAAACGTTTCAGCGATTTAAAAAATACACTGAAAGAAAAGTGTCCAAAATATAACGAGGATAGGCTTAAGTCAACACTCTTCATGAAGCGGAATAAAGCTGCTACCTGAGCAGTAACGAATATATTGATAACTGGCCTTGGTATTTAAGAGCGCTGAATAAGAGGTACACTCAGAAGCAAAAAAAAAGCCGAGCAGAATTTTGCTTCTAAAAATCTCCATGTTCAACCTTCTGTAACTTCGTCAAGTATCATTATTTTTGGCTGAAAATTTAACAACACTATGTATAGACCTTATGTGACCAAAATCTCATGTTGATAAGGTTTATAAAATCGAATTTTCCATAACATATGTGAAAAGAGAAAATACCAATTTCAAAAATCCGTATTCCTGTGAAGAATTTAGGTAGCATACTAAAAATGTCACCATAGCCTTAACAATTATAGGAAATGACGTGGACAACATTTGAACTTTTTCCATCAAGTGGTTTGGACTACAGCTGGCGTCAAAGTTGACGCACCAACATGAGTATTTCCCTTTTTCACCCGATATTGACCAAGCTGAAATATCGGTGCAATAAAAAAGCCGAGGCGAAAAACTATGGTGAAATTTGTATTATGCTACCTTAATTTTTCACAAAAATACGGATTTTTTAAACTGGTATGTCCAAAAACTGTTTTTACATTTGTTATGAAAACTTCAAATTTATACACGTTATCAACAAATTTGGTCACATTCTGCTTGCAATTCTTAGGTATTTTGCTAAGGTATTTTACCTCTTCCCGAGCAGGAGACAACTACATATGAATACCTCATTTTGATCTTGATAAATGGCCTTGGTATCAAAGAGCTCAGATTAAGAGGTAAAATACCTAAACAAAATACCTAAGAATTGCAAGCGAAATACCCGAGCAAAAGCGAATAACTTGATAACTGGCCTTGGTATTTATGAGCTCAGATTAAGAGGTAAAATACCTGAGGACAATACCATCAAATTGTTCCCACAATATCATGCGAATACCAAATTGAGGTAAGACAATACCAAAATAATACCTCTAAGGTGACCAGTTACTTACCCAGGTATCCGAAATATCAAGTTTAGTTATTCTAGAGACATTTTGCTTGCAATTCTTAGGTATTTTGCTTAGGTATTTTACCTCTTAATCTGAGCTCTTTAATACCAAGGCCAGTTATCAAGATCAAAATTAGGTATTCATATGCTTTTGTGTTCTGCTCGGGTATCTCTCGAATAACAAAACTTGTTATTTTGGATACCTGGGAATACCTGAGAGATACTATTTTGGTATTGTTTTACCTCAATTTAGTATTCGCATAACATTACCCGAGCAGAACACAAAAGCATATGAATACCTAATTTTGATCTTGATAACTGGCCTTGGTATTAAAGAGCTCAGATTGAGAGGTAAAATACCTAAGCAAAATACCTAAGAATTGCAAGCAAAATGTCTCTAGAATAACTAAACTTGATATTCCGGATACCTGGGTAAGTATCTGGTCACCTTAGAGGTATTATTTTGGTATTGTCTTACCTCAATTCGGTATTCGCATGACATTGTGGGAACAATTTGATGGTATTATCCTCAGGTATTTTACCTCTTAATCTGAGCTCATAAATACCAAGGCCAGATATCAAGTTATTCGCTTCTGCTCGGGTCCCTTCTTAACAACAAAAAAAAGAATTTTTTTGTTTTTTTTTCCTCTACGCGGGTACCCACATATACAAACCAACAAAGTCTTCTTCAAACTAGCATAACTGTAAGCAGAGCAACACTTTTATAGCGAACTCGTTTTTGAAACTGGTTCAGTGCCAACGTAACTGGATGATTAAAAACGATTTTGTCGTTACAAGTCAGGTTGTATCGTTGTGTGTGTGAGACCGTCTTGTTTTCATTTGCTTATTACTGTTAGTCGTTAGTCAAACGTTGTTTTTTTAGTTTTGAGTGCGCCTCCCGTCCATTCGAAATTATGGAACAAACAAACCTCACTCGAAGTTGTCGAAAATACTCATACATACTCGTATCCTTTTGCTACTTGGCATTTCAAGAACCATACACAAAACGCGTTCCACAAAATCTGGATCGGAGTCGGATTCTGATTCTGATTCCAATAATTAGACAGCAATAGCAACAATACTCATCACAAAGCCACAGGTCTGCATTTTTTATAAAATATACCCTAGCAGCACACATGTTGCAAATCAGTAATAATAACTTGATTAAAACTCGATTGAGTAACAATTAAGTTGCTGCAACGAATAATTCCGTTTGTGTTTTGCTCGGGTATTGTTCTTCTTAGAGCTCACTAGATTCCACTTTCAAAACACAACACACAATTTGGCAGCTCAAAAGCATCAAAGCAGGTATTGATGAACCCATCGTCAAAAAAGTTCAAACTGGGTTGACACTGGGCGAATGAAAAAAACGTTTAGACAGCAGTTTTTTTCAGGTTGGGACCGGTATGAACCTAGGTTGGATTTGACCAACAACGAATTTGCCATACGTTTGTTAAGCCAAGGTTAACCAAAGGGAAAGTCGGTCATGATAGTAGTTTTCTATCGTAACACGAGGTGTAGGATGAATGCTATGAACTAAACAGAAACTGCAGCATCACTCACAGAGAAGAATATCCAGCTGAAATAAGCACCACCCCCTATAACTCCATTATTACATCTAACATTTTGCAGCATAGTTGTCGACTCAAAGGCCACCTACCTTCCATAACCACATCTTTACTGTTGCTTTTTTTCGCTTCGAATCAGCTATTGAACTTTTTTCAAAAAAATGTTTGTTTTCCCAATGATGTAAACCACTATCATGCTTTGTGACTGGCCCCTGTAGCGTCCGTACTGTTTGTTTGAAACGATTTCAATCGATTCTCAAGCTATTTATTTCCCCAATGAAGAAAACCACCATAACACTTTGTGGGTGGCCCCAGCAGGAACTGTAGAGTTGATTTTCAAAGTGGCCAATAAGCGGAGTTTGAAAAACATGTTTGTTCATCCAATATAATTAACAATTTGTGAATGGCCCCAACACCCTCTTTAATGTCGGCTTAAATTGGTTCATATCACCTTTTCAGTGTAGTTTAAAACATGTTTTGTTTCCCCAATGACGTGATCCACTAGCATACTTAGTGATAGCATTCATAGCATTCTTACCGTTGGTTTAAATCGGTACTAAGATTAAAATATATTATTGTGCATCTCCTTAAAACCAACTAAATGGAGAATAATGAGAAAACTAAGATACACAGTAATTTAGCGTATCATTTACCAAAACGAAGCCTGCTGCCAATCCAACCCTTTTATCCAACATTTCGGTGATTTTTCGTGGAATTGCAGAGGATTTCTCCTATTGCCTTAGTTTGGGATCACCAGTTTCTTATGCATTTAGGATGTAGCATTAGTCCCAAGCGCCATCTGTTGGTTTTCTGTGTAATTTCAGATGATCGGGCAAATACGGAGTAGTAATCTTGGAAGGTGAATCATGCTCGTGCTCCTGCTAATGCTTTTAAAATCATCAACAATTATACCCTCTAAAAGTGTGCCTTTACCTTCAACTTTAAAATACCCACATTTTGTTTAGAATGAGGATAATGGACCTCTTCTTGGCACCGAAAATGAACGATACAAACAGAATTTAACTATTTTTACATATTAACGTAGATTAGGAGCATTTGCATTCGAAATATCCAAAATTTCATGAAAATACCAAGATTTAGGTTATAAATAACCAGAACGGACCACTTCCTAAACCATGCACAGGATAAAACCAGCACCGATATATTGGCATGTTTTTTTTTTTACAGAAAAGCTGAAATAAATGTTTCAATAAGAGTGACTTTTAAATTAGTTATACCCGCTATGCATTCATACAACTGCAACTATACGGATACATTTTTTATTTTTGATCAATATCTGCTTAAAATAACATTATGATTCCTATCGATGAGCCAGTTTGAATCAAGTGAATATATAAGGGTCTGAAAACCAATTATCTATTTCTTAGTTTACTTCTAAAACCACAACGTTCAATATTTTGGAATATCCTAATGTTTACGAGAAAAAACTCATTTTTTTAAAATGATTCTTAAGAATGAATAACAATGAGTTTGAAAAATAAAATTCCGCCCAGTTAGTAATTTGCTGCAAAACTCTAACAACATTTCTTTCAATTAAAATTGCGAAGCGCTATGGTTTATGTTTGCTAAAATTCAGTTAGGATGCATGCGTTATCAACCGTTACCAAGGAGATCAAGTTTCCCAAATTTACTTTCAATTTAAAAAACGAAAACACTACTCCAGATCAAAACGATAAGATGCTTGGAGATCCGCCTTTATCACTTTCTTCTCCGCACTCGTCAGCATCCCCACGGTTTTTAAATGATCCCCACACATTGTCTTTACACTCGCAAAATAATTATTGCATGATCAGACCCGCCTCGCCTATGGTGGCTGTGGCAATGACCATAAAAGCGTCCAAAACAAAGTCCCAATAAATTAACCAGTGTGGTCACTTTCATCTCACTGACCGTCTGACATTGCGTCCACCACTGCACATACTTTTGTTTCAACTTCATTCACTCCCCGACACGCATTTGGGCTGAAGTTCCGTTTCTACTCTGCCACGTACCGGTAGTCTCAGATTGCATCAACCGCAGCCGACCATTCAATTCATTTCGGTTTTATATTTCTTTCGTTTTTGGCAATTGCTCACCACTTACTTTCAACACAAATTGTTCGCTCACTCGCTACCTGCACTTCAACAAAGCTGGTCAGTCCGTTTTAAGGACGGAAAAGCTTTCCGTACAAACCTCGGTTCACCAAAACGTAAAATTTGTTTTCTCTTTGCTTGCAGATCATCGACGCCATCGACAAACGCGACGCGACATGGACCAGCTCCTTCCGATGACGATGGTCGAAGCGGAAATCGCTTAAGTTTTCAGTTCCGAATTACGCGGGAACAAATGACCAAATTAGTCCCAACGCGATTTGCTTTCCAGAGGGGCTTTCGAAAGTGACACATGTTCCATAACAAGTAAGAGTGGAAATTAATCGAAGAAAGTGAGTTAGTTGATGTGCTCAGTGAAAACAGTTCTAATAAACAAAAGTAAAATCGAGTAAAAACAAGCCCTCGGTGTGCGCAATAGCAGTGTACTTAAGTCGATAGGATGGAAAGAAATATGCAATCAAGTTCAACAGACATGGAGGCGAGACTGGTTGGGGATCATATTTGCCATCAAAGCGACAAAAACGGATCTCGGAGAAAGATGGTCAGTGGGGCAAATGGGTCTTCATCGCGGCAACGACGGTGGTTGACGGTGATTATATGTTTAAGTGCGTTGATAAGTTTCGTGGTTGCCACCGAAGAAAGCACGGCAACGGCCGACATCGAGTCCAACGGCTACCATAATCAGACAATCGATAGTGATAGTGATGGGCTAGGTGAGGAAATTAGCAACCTGACTATTTCGACGAGCTCCGAGAATCCCATGACAACCACTGCCGGCACTGCCCGTAGCAGAAAGCCTCTGTTTTCGACTGGAAATCGTCTCTGGGATGCGCTGATTGCCGAGTGCATCAAGAAGCCGACGTTTGCCTGCATTCAGAAAAATGTGTACAATTTCCTCGGTGAATCGTTGGAGGTTGGAGATTTCAACGTGAGCAATCGGGTGATTTTTACCAAGAATCGAGTCGATTTCACCAAGTATACCCGGGAGGCAAACGAAGCCGATGAGGAGGATAACGAGATTCCGGATGCCCGTGGAGGTAATTATGAAAGAAAAAAAAAAAATTTATTCAATGTTTTGTGTGTTTTATATGGCGCGAGTGTCCGGGGCCCGGTGTGGGGGGCCTTTTGGGCGAAAAATCGCTGGTAAATTTTTGCGAAAAAGGTACCCCCGGGGGCCGTTAACGTGTTATATTTTGGGATTCAAGGGAAAATATGACCTGCTAATGAAGTATTTCTAATGGTAGGCCTGGAAAGTGATTATGGGGTCAATTATAGAAGTCGAGTCGAGCAACTCGACTCGACACTTGTCACTGTCGAGTCGAGCAAAATTTCGCATTACAGAAACCGACTGAACCGTTGGCAACCGAACTCGACAGTTGAGTGTAGTGTTGAAATTTTTCAAAATATCTTTGAAATATTACACCATACAGTAATTCCGGACCTTCATCAAAGTCGAAGGATAAGTATTTACATTTTACACTCTTGTTTTGTGATACACATCAATGTTCTTGTTATTTGAAAACGTCATTGGGACGCTGTTTGAAAGTTGCTATTTAAAGTATTTAGCAAGGAAGTTATTTTTTTAATATGTGTACAAGTGTCGATATCAGTTTCAAAGATGATTCAGAAGAAGAGTTATTATCTAGTTTTCACGTCAGCATTATTTTGTAAATATTTTACATTCAAAAGTTGCTGTATGCAGTGATCGATCGCTTTTCAACGATTTTATCTCAAAGTTCTCTGACCTTCTGGTAAAGCATTCAAGCTTTTTGCTTTGCTTCTAATAGGGTACTTAGTGGGATTTTTTTCAGGATCGAGGATCAAATCTCTCAAACGAGGTGAGATGGAAACCAAGGAATAGTAATTCCTACATGAGTTTGTGTCCTTGCTCAGAGTACGATTGGGAAGATGGTGTTTTCCATATTTCAATATGCCACGAGCAATGAATATCATTATGGTCGTATGAATGATTTTTGAATAGACTGCTTCTTCGGTTCGTCAGTCATTATCTCTTGATCTTCAAAGAAGGTCCTTCCTAACTTCTATAAAGCACTTTGCTAAAATTCTGGGATGTTTCCTCATGAACTTCTTGGCAGTCACTCCTGATGTTCTCGAAAATTTACATCTAACAACCCAACTTAGCCTTCCAGAAACTTTTGGTAAGTTTTTTCCTGAACTTAGGAAAACTTTCCCAAACCTTAGGAAAGTTCTCTCAAGAATTTCTTGGAAAATCTTCTAAAATTTCTTGGAAGTTACTTCTTGAAATTTTGAGATGTCCTCTTCTGAACTTCAGAGAAATATGTTCCTGAATTTCTGAGAAACTCTTCCTTGAACAACTAGGACCTATATTTCCGAAAAGTCTTCTCCTGAATTCCTGATATTTTTGAGAAATGCCTTCTGAAACTTATAGGTAGTGCCCTCTCTGGTAAGATTCTTCCTGAAATTTGGGGAAGTTTTATCCTTAGCTTATTCTTTCTAAACATCTGATAAGTCCCATCCTGGACTCCGAGGAAAATTGAACCGAAATTTTGGGAAAGTCCTCTGCAGAATTTCTAGGAAAATTCCCATACTTTTGTTGGAAGTTTCTTTCTGAACTTCTGAGAACACTTCTTCTGATCTTTTGAGAAGTTTTCTCCTGAACTGTGGGGGAATTTGTTCCTGAATTTCTGAGAAATTCTTCCTCAAACTACAAGGAAGTACCCCCTTTGCTTCTGGAAAAAAAATCTATTCTTTGGAGAGGTTTCTTCCTGAAGTTTGAGAAATCCTGATTCTGAAAATCTGAAATATTCTCTTCAGAACTTCGGAAAAACTCTCTAGCACTCCTGGGAACTTCCAACTAAACCTTTGGGAAGTTTTTTCCGGAATCTCTAGAATGTCTTTTCCTAACGGTTAGATAAGTTCTCTCCTGAACTTCTCGGACGTATCATTATGAGCTTTGAAGAAGTTTGTTTCTGAATTAATGAGAAATTATAGGTAGTACCCTCTCTGTTTAGTTTCTTCCTGAACTTTGGGGAAGATTTTTCATAAACTTCTGAAAAATCCTCGTCTCTTCCTGAACTTCTAGAAAGTATCTTCTTTAAGCTATGAGAAGTCTCCTTCTGAACTTTTTAGGATATGCTCTTGGTAGTTTCTTTCTATACTTCTAGGAATCGAGGACTTATTTCATAAACCACTTAACTCGAGGGTAAATTTCCAAATCCCAAGTGCAAATGTACTGAAATTATGCATTTAGAAGTACTTAAGAAACAAAAATCAGAGTTCTAAGATTAATTCCAATAGCTGATCACTTTTACTGTTGTTCTGAGACTCTGTGTGGTAACCGACTTGAGAGCCAACGTTAGGTTTACAAAAGTAATAGTATTCAAACGAGAAAATAAAATGTACTCTTCGTTATTCCGACCCAAAGTGCATTCTTAGTCCAAATGAATAGAGCAATTGATCAATTTCCTATTACTTCTGGTTGAC
This sequence comes from Aedes koreicus, assembly GCA_024533555.2. Classification (NCBI taxonomy): domain Eukaryota; kingdom Metazoa; phylum Arthropoda; class Insecta; order Diptera; family Culicidae; genus Aedes; species Aedes koreicus. The sequence goes on along the minus strand of JAHHFK020000604.1, from coordinate 48,862 downwards.
ATAAGTTTTGCCGGCTCCACGCCACAAAAGCCTCTGACGATTTCCACAGTTATTTTAATCAGCTCGATGAGCCATTAGAACTGACAGGGGCCAATTATAGAAGTCGAGTCTACCGTCACTTTGATCGACAGATCTATTTTGCTATTACAAATGTCAAGATCGACAGAATTTTGTCGAGTTGCTCGACTCAGTCGACAGCTCGGACTGATAGTGACTGATTTGTCACATTTTGTCGAGTAAGAGTTTGTTTTGATACGCGTTTTTCATCGGTTAGTGGTAATCGGCTGAGCAAGGTGAGAAATACACTAAACTATTTTTTTGCAGATAAATTGACAAAAAAAAACAATTAACTTATTGCTGAAAAAGGTCTAAGCCTATTCAAAAAAAAACCGTCAGTTCGAATGGCTCATCGAGCTGATTAAAATTTATGTGGACATCGTCAGAGGCTTTTGTGGCGTGGAACCGGCAAAACTTATGTCAACCAGAAGTAATAGGAAATTGATCAATTGCTCTATTCATTTGGACTAAGAATGCACTTTGGGTCGGAATAACGAAGAGTACATTTTATTTTCTCGTTTGAATACTATTACTTTTATAATTTTATAATCATTATTATTATTATTATTATTTATCTTTATTAATGAGCCTATCTTATAATCTTAACATTAGCTCTCAAGCTTTGTCGGTTACCACACAGTCTCAGAACAACAGTAAAAGTTATGAGCTATTGAAATCAATCTTAGAACTCTGATTTTTGTGTCTAAAGTACTTCTAAACGCATCATTTCAGTACACTTGCACTTGGGGTTTGGAAATTTACCCTCGAGTTAAGTGGTTTATGAAATTAGTCCTCGATTCCTAAACGTATAGAATGAAACTACCCAGAATTTAGGGCATATCCTAAAAAGTTCAGAAGGAGACTTCCCAGAGCTTCAGGAAGATACTTTCTAGAAGTTTAGGAAGAAGCTTCCTTGAAAAAAAAAACTTCTCCGAAGGTCAGGCAGAAACTTCTCGGAAGTATAGGGAGAACTTGTTAGTAGTTCAAGTGGAAATATCCCAAAAAAATCACCAAACATCCCCGATCATACCGATTCAAGATCATACTTCCCAGAAGTTCAAAAGAAAACTTCGTCGACAATCTGGAGAGGACTTCTCAGAGCTTCGGGAAGAAGTTTAAAGACGGGGATTTCTCAGAAGCTTAGGAAAGAACCTCCCCAAAGTTCAAGAAGATACTAACTAGAGGAGGCACTATATTTCCCTATACTTTCTCATAAATTTAGAAACAAACTTCGACAAAGCTCAGGACGATAAGTCCTAGAAGTTTAGGAGAGAACTTCTCTGAATTTTAGGAAACAAATGTCCAGAGATTCCAGAAAAAAAAACTTCCCAAAAGTTTAGCTGAAACTTCCCAGGAGTGCAAGAGAATGTTCCCAAAGTTCAGGAAAAAATATTTCAAAATTTCAGAATCAGGATTTCTCAAATTTCAGGAAGAAACCTCTCCAAAGAACAGAAAGAAATTTTTTAGAAGCATAGGGGGTACTTTCTAGTAGTTTGAGCAAGATTTTCTAAGAAATTCAGGGAAAAAAACTCCCCCACAGTTCAGGAGAAAACTTCCCAAAAAGTCACAAGAGGCATTCTCAAAGTTCAGGAAGAAACTTCCAACAAATGTTAGGGAAGTTTCCTAGAAACTCTGCAGAACTCTTTCCCAAAATTTCAGTAAAATGTTTCTCGGAGTACAGGATGGGACTTATCAGAAGTTTAGATAGAATAAGCCAAGGATAAAACTTCCCCATTTTTCAGGACGAATCTTACCAGACAGAGGCCACTACCTATAAGTTCCAGAAAAAAATTCTCAAAAATTTAAGGGTGAAGACTTGCCAGAAGTTCCGAAGGAAACTTCTTAACAGTTTAATTGAAACTACGCAAAAGTGTCAGATAGCTTCCTTGAAGTTCAGAATCAAACATTCCAGAATTTCAGAATGAGGCTTTCGCGATGTTCCGGATATCCCAGAAGTTCAGGTAGAAACTTCTGAGAAATATTGGAAGAAACTTTCCGAAAATATAGGTGGTACTTTCTAGTTGTTCAAGGAAGAGTTTCTCAGAAATTCAGGAACCAATTTCCCTGAAGTTCAGAAGAAGACTTCTCAAAAGCTCAAGTAGTAACTTCCAACAAATTTAAAAAGATTTTCCAAGAAATTCTGGGGAGAACTTTCCCAAAGTTTTGGAAATAAAATTCTTTGCAGTTCAGGTTAGATCAGAGGCTTAGAAAGTAACTAAGTTCAGGAAAAAACGTACCAAAAATTCTGGAAGGTTAAGTTGGGTTGTTAGATGTGAATTTTCGAAAACATCAGGAGTGACATCAGTTGGTTTCCTCCAAACAAATCAACGACCGTCTACGCCAAAGATGTTAAATTTGGACTCATTTACAAAAATAACATCTTCCCAGAAGCACGTTGGAGTGTTTTCGTGCTGTTTAGCAAAATCGAATCGGAGTTTCACATTCTTCTGGCTGATGAACGGCTTTTTCCTCGGTACATGGGCAAAAGTATCGATTCACTTAGAAAAATATTGCAACACACACTTGAATATTGCATCACCCTGAAATTTATCGACTAACCTAGAATAGTAGAATTATGATAGATCATGAAACCTTGATTCACCTGCAAAAATGTTGACTTCAGCAAAGTTATTCAGAAGGTCAAGGGCTTCCAGATTGTGGAGAGTATGGTTCGGAATTTGGTCACTACGTGGTGCTAGTGTGCATGTAAAAGAGTGCATTTTTTTAACAAGTTGATATCGCGATCCAGAGGTTCTAAAAACATAGAACATTCAAAAAAGTGGTTCTGAAGGTCAAGAGGTTCTGGAAAGTACCTCGGAATAGATGGTATAGATCATTATATAAACTCGTTCAAAAAATGTCTTTTTTTCATGGCCACTAGCGCCACGTAGTGACCGCATTCTGAACCATACTCCCCACCTACCGGAAGCACTTAACCTTATGAACAACTTTACTGAAAGTTCGAACTGGTGGTCACCAAAGTCAAAAATGCTCTCTTTTCCATGCCCCCTAGCGCGAAGTATCGACTGAATTCCGAACCATACTCTTCACCTTCAGCGAAAAACATGACCGTACGTGCCTAGCGTTAAATTAAAATATCACTATGGACAAAAATGATAATTTGTACAAATTTCAAACTTGAATGATGTACATGGAATTACAAATTACACTTCTTAGATTCTTGTCAAAGAAGATGTTGCTTGTGTTACTTGGGATGGTTCGAGACACCTCCCCTGTCTCAAAGGCGGGCTCCCATACAAATGAAACACAAATTTTTGCATAACTCAATCAAGCAAATGGAATTTGGCATCTAGGGATTTTTGGAAGCAGGATTTTTTTGTATGGTTTGAAACCCTTCCAGTCTCTAAAAAGGGTGCTAGTTTACAAATAAAACTAAAATTTCTGCATAACTCGAGAACTAATCAAGCAAATGAAATCAAATTTGGCATGTGGGGTTTTTGAAGGCAGAAAATGTTTCTATGGAGGTTTGAGGCCCCTATTTTCTTTAGAAGGGGGGGGGGGGGTCTCTCATACCAAACATGAGAACTATCCAGGCAACTGAAACACAAAATGTGTATTTCTCGGGTAGGCAGCATGTTCTGATGGAAACATGAGCCCTTTGTTAGTCAAGAATGGGGGATGCTTCAGTTAATTTTAGTGCTACATTATGCACATGAAGTTAATCTAAAGTTATGCAAAACAAATTTACGTTCAAACTGACAGAATACGGCGTAGTGTGAAGAGAAATGTTTTCTCTATGAAATGCTTCACACAGAAAGAAAAACCATGGTAGAAACTAACGATCCGAGGGTTAAATTAAAAACACACACACCTACGTTTTATTTTGCAGAAATTACACACATTATCAAACGAAAATATTTTAACAAAACTCATTCCTAAAAAAAACAAAAAAAACGCCAGTTCTATTAAATTTTCATTTATTTAGTTGCAAGCGTAGCAAGGCTCACACCGGGTTCAGCTAGGGAATATGCATAGTTTTAATGGAATAATTAATAAATCGGGTGCCAATAATCAACATTAACGTAGCTAACCTTCTTCTTAACTTTCTATAATTTAATTTTTTTGGTCAATTTGCGCGTATTTTTCTTCGACCAAATTTTTTACAACATTTATATATGTTTAAATTGTATGACAAAACCCGGATGCAGTTGAAGCTGTACATTGTTTTGAATTTTAATTTAGTTTTTGTTGAAAAACGCAGAAAAATATATAATAAAAAAAAAAAAAAAAAAAAAATCCCACCAAAAAAAAAAAAAAAAAAAAAAAAATTTCCCAAATAATTAAAACCCCCCCCCCCACCCCCACCCCCCCCCCCGGGTCCAAAAATTTCCTCCCCCCCCCCCCCGCTGTGGATGGTCTGAGTCGATTCTCACTCTAGCAGCACACTTGTTGCAAATCAGTGAAATTAACTTTAATGTGACTCAAATAAGTCATAGACAAGTAGCTGCAACCAATTATAGCAGTTTTGTGTTGCTTGGCGTTTGGGCGTTTAACGACATTGTTAACATTTTGCAGATTGGGGCTCTTGAAATATTCAACTAAATTTCATAGAAGTTAATGTAAGGCAAATTTCTTGGATTTTTCTGTGCTTTCTATTAGATCTTTCCCAATCTGTTCAATTGGGAGGCTATGCCTAACCTAGAATGGAGACCAAAGCAATGAAGCATACTCTCAGATGCTACAAACCAACAATCGGCACAGCGTTTGGAGCCAATTAAACATCTGTGAAAGCATGTTGCATGACACATAGGAATGGTCAAATGACGTGTTTTCCTATTGTCGACTCGATTATATCATGATCCATCGAATCGCATTCAGTTTTCGGACCATATTTTCCACGTCCGCTCCCCTTCTCACACTCATTGTTTGAACCTTGCTATGATCTAAAATTGATTGATCATATAAACAAGCTGGATACAAATTTCCTATAATTAATCAGACAGTAGTTAAAGAAAAGAGTTCGTTTGCATCGCATCGCACTGCTCACCAATGCTGGAAAGTGGCAATCGCCTTGGCTAAAAAATTTAAATTCCACGCAAGGCGTTGAATCAATAAGTGTACCACGGATGCGGCTTGCGTTATCATATCCATAGAAAATAATTCCAATCAACCACCCGCCCCCCCACCAACGACTGTGAAATTTAATCCAATTAACAGCGGAGCGTGCCTTACCTTTTTGAAAACAAACATCACGTCAAGTCAGTGCTCCCGCATTCCTGGAGCCAAAGTCATCGAAACAACGCAAGGCACGAGTGAAACTTCTCCCTCCGAGCTGCTTAATATGGAAAAATTGACAAGCAGACTTAATTCCTCCCATGATCGGCAATGGCCGGCGAGACGATAGCCAACGAAATTTGAATAGGCGTGCAAAAAAAAAAAATACGCAGAAGGAAAATCATAAAACTAGTAATTGCACCCCCTTCGGGAGGTTGATGTTAAACCACAGAGCGCTAATATACAACATGTACGGTTCAAAACTACGGAGTTTGGATTTTTGTTTTTTGGTTGCCGCCAACCGTCGGCCAAGCGATCATGTGTGAACTACGGCTGTATGGCCAAACCGTTTGTAGCATGGCGGTTCGCCAGTTGGTTTTTTTTTTCTTTCTTTTGAATTTAAGAAACAACTGTTTTTCGTTTTTCTCTCGAAGTGTGCCGAGTGTATGCCGTTCATTTCACATTGATAAACATAGGCTGCTGTTGTTAGTTTTGGAATGGCACGTGCTTTTTTTTCTGTGGCTTGCTGAGACCCGTGCGGAGAAGCAAATAATTTGATAAGTACCTAGCGGATCTTATTCTATTTTTGAGCGTGCTGGGCAAATCCTCGAGGGGAAATTTGAAATTGTTTTGAGGGTGGTGATTGGTCTGATGGGCTGATCCGGTTTCCCATTACGTCTGTTAAAAGCACGGCGAGTGAGAGTAGCATTCTAATCGTTGTAGGTCAGTGGCGCAGCTCAGACACCTCGAGTAGATTTGTTTTTGTTTTGATCGCATGATTTGTTTTGAGCTGTTGCTTCAGGCACTTGTCAATTTCTGGTAGCTGTAAATTTACTGGGTTACAGGAACAGACCGTTGAAGATGATTGGCGGAATTATGTATCGATTTAGATCGGAGACTTTGATCGGAAGCACTGATTGCGGTCAATATCGATGGTGCTTCGAATGAAATGTTTGACACATTTCCTATTTTTTTCGGATTATAGATTCAATGTACGATCACGTTTTCCCACCTTATAACATACATTATAAACTCGATAATCGTAAGTGTAACGGAATATATGTTGGAACTCATCATCTGGACTTAATTTTGCGATCTTAATCACATGCAAGCAATCATCTCGCTAATTTCAGTTACCGGAAAAGGGCGGTAGTGAGCTGAATCTCGTGAAACGAGTTATTTTTTTTCTAAAGAAATTGTGTCACTGTGTTTCAGCGCAAGACACTTTCAACATCCGTTCGATCCCGGCCAATAGACATTTCCTACACTCATGGTGAATGGCTGAAGGTCAAATCGGAACCGGTACCAGCTCGATGTCGTCGTCGTTGAGTCGAGTTTTCCCTTTTACTCGCTTTTCACTGGCGTTAGATACCTAATACCTACTTACCTAAGTTGGCAAACAACGTCAAGTGGGTTTTCGCTTTCATTTCAATCGAGAAGCTGAAGATGTCGTGCAGTAGTTAAAAGTCTACACCGCATGAATGCAAGGAGGCAAATTACCCGACCAACTCCGAAGATGGGCTCTGCCACCGGCGCGGATACCGGTTTTACGACCCAGTGATAGAGAAATGACGACAACGTCGACGGCGTTGGATGATGTTGGGTGGTTGTCTGCAAGAAAGTGTAAGTGGTCCTATTGGGTGTCGATTGAAGGCAACTTTGGAGCCAACGGAGGAGGAATGATTACTTTCACTGCCTTCCTTCGGAGGAAGCTGGGTGGTGAAATGGCGCGTTCTGAGTTTCTGGCAATTAGCGATAAGGTGAGATTTGTTCGGTGCGTAGACGTGGCATAAGTTCATGAATGGACGACAGTGTCATTAGTTTAATTTATTCGTGTCTTGAAAGCGGTAGCGATGGGGGAAAGTGATTTTCAGACTCACTATACTAATAGTAAATGTTATCGTTTAAATACTTTGTTGCATGTGACGACCGGTCGAATGTATGATGATATGTAACATAAAGTCTTTTTAAGATTGTCAAAAGCAAATACCTTTCAAATATTGTAGATATGGCTGAAGTTGATGACGTTTAACACAACGAAAACACTATTGAAGATTAATCGTTGTGTGGCCCACAGGGTACAAAAAGGGATTTTTTTCTATTTCACAACATAATATTTCAATGTGGTTTCATAGTAGGCTATTGATACTTTGTGACATCGGTAATAATTATCATCTAAGATGGAAAATGGCTAAGGGGGTGCAAGGAGGCCCTTCTTATTTTATTACTTAATAAGCCCGACAAAGCATACTGTACCAACAAAACTAAAATGACCATAACTATGAAAATCTCAAACCGATCTGGATTTTTTTATGCAGCTTTGGATTCAAGAGCTCAATCACTTTCTTAAAATTGTCTTCACCTTCCTCGAGTATAAAAAAAAACTGACACTTAAGACATTAGGGTCAATATTTCTAGAATTATGAAATTTAAACCTAGACACAATGTTTGTACCCCGTTTGAAAGGTTATGGTCTCAAAAATGCATTTATTTATTTATTTATTTCGTAGACTTGAACTTTGCGTATACATATTTTACATATACGTTTTTTCTTATGAAATATAAAAAAATATAGATTACCTATCTACCGATCAAGTAGGATTTTTTAGATTTTAAGATAACACAAACGACGAAATACCACACGGCAGGAACCCATATTATAGTTTTTAGAATCCTCCTCCCCTACACACTACATTACACAACAACAATTGACAACCTATCGATCAAGTAGGAATTTATAGCTCTTAAGATACCTAAACACAAAACAAGTTCACTTCACAGACACATCTCTTAGGTATAACGAACGAAAAAACCACACGTACACAAAAATTTACTATAAATACTAGACCTACTGCGATGTTCTCTTCCCAGTCAATTCAGTCATTCAGTTCGAACAAGCGAGACGTACGGTCGTGTTTTTCGCTCTCTCGTAAGACAAGTTTCCCCCCCCCCCCCCGTGTTTCCCCTCGCCCGCTTTCTCGCGATTGCGTGTCCGGCTCGCGATTTATCACCTGCGCTTGCTCATCTTTTGGTGGTGGCAAGGCAAAAGGAAGCGCTGCAAAGTTCTGCTAGTTTTTTCGCTCGACCTGTTGCCGTGGCAATGGGTCGAAAAAATCAACACGTGGTGACATCCACGCCAGTGGCATCAGCTCCTGAAGCAATACCGAAACCGAGCAGCTCCAAGCGGCTGCGCCATGACGACGCCGATCCAGCGGACCCAAACACTGGACTATTAGCGAGCAACAAATTTTCTGTGCTCCCGGTACAGGAGGTGCCAAAGAAGGTAAAAGTCCCCCCGCTCTTCACCACGTCAAAGGACATCGCTGCCCTCAGGACTGAGCTTGCAGCAATCCAAATTCAACCGCTTTTCAAGCTGTGCAGTACGGGCACAAAAATTATGTGCTCGACGGAGGCTGACTACCGTGCTGTAGGCGCTCACCTAGTAGCCAAGAAACTTAAGTTTTACACTCATGACGCACCCGGAAGCAAACCGATGAAGGTGATTCTGCGCGGCCTTCCGGAACTCACTCCGGAGGCAATTTTTGCCGAGCTGCAAGCGGTGGCACTCAAGCCCCAAAAAGTGTTTCCCATTAGACGTCAGCAACAGGGAAATTATCGGGACCAACTCTATCTGGTCCATCTGAAGAAGGATTCCGTCACGATGGCGGACCTGTCGAAAACGCGGGCCCTCTTCAATATCATCGTCGAGTGGGACCGGTATCGTCCGAGGCAACACAACGTGACGCAGTGTGGCAACTGCCTTGCGTTCGGCCACGGAACTCGAAACTGCCACATGAAACCGCGATGTGGCAAATGTGCCGGAGCACACGGCACCAACGATTGTACCCCGATGGACGAAGGTGTCCCATTGAAGTGCGCAAACTGTGGCGCGAATCACGAGAGCAGCAATCGAGCCTGCCCCAAACGTGCGGAGTTTTTGGCAATCCGCAAGCAGTCATCCAACAAGTCCCGCCTTGGTCAACGCCGTCCCCCACCTCCAATGAACGAGGAGAATTTCCCGTCGCTTCGGCACCAGGTGCCAAACCTACCGCCGATCCCATTAAATCACCGCCATGCAGACCGCCCGTCAGCTTCCGTTCATCATCGATTCGTGGCAGCCGCCGCCGCTCCTAACCCGGCTCCTCCTCCAGGCTGGGGCAATCCGAGTTGCAGTACCTACACGCAACCACCCGTCGATGGACAGCTCTACGACTCGGAGCAAATGGTCGAGTTCGTCCAAGAGCTCTATTGCCAACTACGTTCTTGCCGCTCGAAGGAGGAACAGCTAAAAGCCGCCACATCCGTGACGATGAAGTTTATTTTCAAATATGGACCGTAAGAACACCATCAGCATCCTCAATTGGAATGCTTGTTCCATCCGGAACAAAACATTTGAGCTCGGTGACTTCCTTAACAGGAAGGCCATCGACATCGCCATCGTCACCGAGACACATCTCAAGCCGGAACTCAATATTTTCATCCCCGGATACCGGATTGTGCGACTTGATCGTTGCGGCTCTAGTGGAGGAGGAGTTGCGATCGCCCTGCGCTACAACATCAACTGCCATCTGCTTCCGGGTTTTCAACTGCAGTCCATCGAAGCCATCGGAGTCAAGGTTGAAACTGCCGTCGGCCCTATCACAATCATCGCGGCCTATTGTCCCAAGCAAGCCAACACCGCTAACGGAACAACAACTGTACTACGGAACGACATTCACAAGCTAACTCGGATGCAGGGGCAGTTCATCATCGCCGGCGACCTAAAAAAAACATGAAACCTGGGGGAACACCCGGCGCAACCGAAATGGAATAATTCTGCAGGAAGACCTGGAAGAGGGACATTACACCTCCTGGGCCCGGATAGTCCCACCCGATTGAGCAGATCCGGGGTCCATTCGACAATCGACATCTTCCTCACCAACATGGGGAACAACATCGCCCAGCCGGTAGTACACCAGGAGCTCAGCTCGGACCACTATCCGGTGGTGGCCGAAGTTGGCTCCTCGGTCAACCGGCATCAAATTACCAGACGGAACTACCATCGCGCCAGTTGGGAGAGGTTCCGACAACACGTAGACGACAACATCGATTTCAACATGCATCTTGAGTCGGTTGATGACATCGAACGGCAGCTGCAGAACATCGAGCAAGCGATCTCCCAGGCCCGGGAGCAACATGTACCGGTGATTGATCAGGTGAGCAACTCTGTACCCATTGATAGACCCACTAAAGAACTGAAACAATTGCGCAACGCCATCCGAAGGCAATACCAGCGAACTGGTCTGCCTACCTTAAAAGTCTAAAACTTTTATATGTATGTATGTATGTAAGGTAGCCACCATCCCTTCTAAGACCTTGTCATGTATGCAGCTCCACTTAATAGCAAGATCAAATTGAGTTACCGGTTTGCATTCACAGTAACGCTGTATGAAGGGCCAAAAACGGTGGGGCGGACCCGTAAGCAGAGACACTTACGCGAAACCCGCGGGAACATGAGATTCTCCTTCCAACGATACGATCCAACAAATCGAATAACCCAATTCGCAATACTCATTAAGCTTTCTACGGGATGGCTTGTTAAGAAGGGCGCGTCACTCTCACTGAAACTGTTGGAGTAGAATTCACAGCACCACAATCGAATCGGTAGGATAAAGAAAATGATACTGTTTGTTCCCTCCTAGACGCCGGTTGTCATACCACTCCATTGTCCAATTCCAGCTTGAGTGATACCCTGATGCTCCCTCCCTTCCCAATATATATTTAATGTCATATAGTAATGTATAAAATATAGTGAATTAATATTATAATTATAATAAATATAGCGAATGAATATTATAATGACAAATAATATAGTGAATGAATATAAGAATGAAAATAACAATTCCATTTGTGGACCTGAAAGTTTAGACAATGTAGCTGCGAGAAAAAAAATTGATTTAAAATTATCTCATCAAACTTGGAATATCCATGGATAATCTGAAATTATATAGCAATAGAATGGTAAACCCAAAATTTCGATGTGCTGTTCCGTTTCCTTGCAATAATTTATGTAGTGAGTCTCATCGGAAATAGCGATTTTAATGAAATGAATTTAAATGTAATTATGTCACATCATTTAATATCATAACATAAAATAATAAACTGACGTTAAAATATAAAATAATAATACCAGCAAGCCAGTAAACTATAGTAGAATACATATATCCGTAACTAATCTGATCATCCACTCATCGAAAGACTTCCACTGTTGCAGTTTCTATTGAAATAAGATCTACTAAGATTAGAATTTGTTTTCACAATAATAGTCAGAGAACATAATAAGCGTAGGTACAAGATATATATGACATCTACTGGTATGTTACTGAAAATAAAAATTAGATGTGTATTAATTTCATAATAATATTGGAAAAACTGAAGACAGCTAATAATAAGGCGAAATAAATTTCAGATGAGTATGAATCTAAAACTGAATCTTAATAAAACTAAAAAAATAAAAAATTAGGAAATTGAATTTTTCTATAGCTCTTGTACACCCATAAATGATTCCTCATGTCTGTGAAATAGGAAATGAATGATTGTAAACTGTTAGGTTTTGAATTAATATATATTTCTGATGAAGAAGGAAAGTGCTTTTTTAAGTAGAATTTTTCGAATATGATCCTTTCTAAAAAAAAAAAAAAAACATTCCTATCTTTTCAAATACATAACGTAAGTTAGATGAGCTATAACTGACAAGGATGCATAAATGCGAAGCTGAAAATGACTTATAAAAAAGCATACAAAATGTAGTGAATGGATGTTATAATATAAAACGATAATAATTTCATTTGTATTTATGTGTCTGCAGATTGTGGTCCTGCTGCAATTGTATACGGACCTGCACATCCACCATGAACCTGAAAGCTTAGATAATGTATCATGGCCACCAGAAAAAAAAATGATTTTAAATTATTTTACAAAACTTGGGATATCCATGGATGATCTGAAATTGTATAGCATATAAAGAATAATGAACCTAAAATTTCGATGTGCTGCTCTGCTAATAAATGTGATATAACCACAATGGAACTGACTCTTAGCTTCGGGTCTTGATCCCTACTGAGCCCTTGCGGCACGTCAAGCCGGCCAGTTCAGCGCAAGGGAAATTAAACTAAACCCATTCCCCTTATCCCACTAGACAGAAATAAAAATTTTAAAAACTAAACCAAGCCCATTCCACCGTTATCCCACTAGACAACAATGGCTCTAAGGATCGCTTGATAACTCCTGCAGAAAAGGCTGCTGAGATAAGTCAACACTTCGTCAGCTCCCACAATCTCGGACATAACATCGTCAGTCCACACGAAGCTGCCGTTAGAGCGCTTATAGACTAACATCCATATAAGCCCCAACGATTTCACAGAGGAGTTGGAGATCTCAGCTGACGAATTGTTGACTTATATCAAAAGCTCAAAGAACATGAAGGCTCCAGGTTTCGATAACATCATGAACTTGGAGCTCAAGCAATTGAGCCCCCAGTTCTATAACCATCTGGCGATGGTTTTCAACCAATGCCTCCGACTTGGCTACTTCCCCTCGTGTTGGAAGTCAGCCAAAGTCATCCCCATCCAGAAACCTGGGAAAGATCCTTCATGTTCCAAGAGCTATAGGCCCATCAGCCTTCTCTCAGGAGTATCAAAACTGTTTGAGAAAGCGATCCACCGTCGGCTTCTCTCGTCTGCCGACGAGCTGAACATCTTGCTCGACGAGCAGTTCGGATTCCGACGTGGTCGCTCAACAGTGCACCAACTTAACCGAGTAACCAATATCCTCAGGCGGAACAAGTCTGTTGCGAAATCATCTGCCATGGCACTTCTCGATATCGAGAAGGCCTTCGATAACGTGTGGCACGATGGCCTGGTGTATAAGCTAAAAAGATACAATCTTCCTATCTTCCTGGTGAAGATAATTAAAAATTATCTGTCGGACAGAACATTCCGTGTTTCGCTGCAAGGTGCAGTTTCCGATGCACAGGAGATCTCCGCCGGTGTTCCGCAGGGAAGTATACTAGGTCCACTTCTGTTTAACCTATTCACCTCGGACATACCCCCGCTCCCTGAAAATGGATCTCTGTCGTTGTTCGCCGATGATACCGCAGTCGTCCACAATGGTAGGGTAACAAGAGCGCTTACAGCGAAACTGCAGCGAAGCCTGAATGTTCTGTCAGAATACTTCACCGAATGGAAGATCTGTATCAACCCAGCGAAGACCCAGGTCATCCTATTCCCACACTCCAACTCTCCCAAACTTGTTCCGCCTGAGGATTGTAAAATTAGCTTAAACAACACAACGGTGGAATGGGCCAAATCAGCTGTCTATCTTGGCGTAACCATAGACAGCAAGCTTATTTTCAGGGAGCAGGTTGACAAAACTGTCACAAAGTGTAACGTTCTGTTGAAGCTACTGTACCCATTGATCAACAGAAGGTCTACATTATCCCTGAAGAACAAGCTTGCTGTCTACAAGCAAATCATACTTCCAGTCATCGAGTACGGCATGCCAATCTGGGAGAGTTGCGCAAAAACACATCACCTGAAGCTTCAGCGTGTTCAAAATAAGTTCCTCAGGATGGTCCTGAACACCCCTCCGAGGACAAGAACATCTGAGGTCCACCGTCTGGCCGAGATAAAAATGCTCGATGATCGCTTTAGTGAGTCTATCAATCGGTACAGGGCACGCTGCCTGACATCGGATCACCAGATCATTCGGAATCTGGTTCCCCACCCCTAGGATTTTCAAATTGTAGCTATAGTTTTAGTTTAAGTAGGTTATCAAATTTTAAACAAACAATGCCCCAAGGGCTGATCTGAAAATTGATTTAAAACATAAAACACACAAAACACACCAAACACATAAAACACATTAAACAAAGCTGAAGAGCCCATTGGGCTGAAACACTTAAAAATTGTAAAACAGTATATAAGACAAAGAAATGCAAAATAAACAAGAATTTTTACTTTTTTTTATGTTCTCTTCCAGTCGAGCACTCGACACTGAAGAAGTCTGTAAGCCGCAGACGAAATAGGCCTATCTGTCAAAAGATAAGCTATCTGTTGTGGAATTTCACGGAATTTGCTCGCTTTTACTAGTGATAATTTAAAAAAGTGTTTCAGTTTTTTTATTTTCTTAGAAAAAGTGATCAAAAGAAGTGTTAATTTAAATTTTCCTAGTTTTTCAATCAACTCTCTAAAGCTGGATTTGACAAAAATAGACTGCAGCGCCATATCTGTGGAAACATATGGAACTAATCTGATAATGTCAAATGACTTCATTTTATATTGCAAACAACTTTGCCGAAGACGGCAACCTTCAGGAGCTTCATTTGGCAAAGATAGTCTGCAGCGCCATCTCTGCAACACTATTTGAAACTTATATGATGATATCAAAAGACGATTCGTTACGCACTGAGAAACTTGGTTGAAGACGCCAATTCTCTACAATGAGTCTGACATGTTTTATATGCACTTCTGTTAACACAGCCAAACTAAAACTTCCTTTCCTTTGTACAGATTCCCGGAAACAACGTAAACGAAAACAGTTTTGATTTGTTCCAATGCATTTTTGAGACCAGAACCATTCAAATGGTGCATAAGTAAACATTGACTCTAAGTTAAAATTTCGAAATCTACGAAGGGTTGAAATCCAGGTCAATATTGACCCTAATGTCTTATGTGTCACTTTTTTGTACAACCACCTCAAACTGCTTTTTTTTTTAAATGTATACAAAAATGAAGTAGTCAGAAAATTTCAGCCCAATCGGTTCAAAAAAGAAAAATAGCATACATTGAAGTTGCACCATGGGTCAGAATTGACCTCAATATCTTAGAGAGGTTAAATGATCGATGAACATCATCCGTCTCCGGAAAATGCAGATTTTCAGAAGCATATGCTGCAATGGGATACTAATAAAAGGTTTCAATAAAAAATCAGCGGTAAAGATTGTGCTCGAAAAAAAAATGCATCAGACAAAAATGATCACCAAAATTTCATTTTGTGACAGATATTTTTTAAACGCTTTGGGAGTAAATAAACACATATAACATATGTTTTTGCCACTTTAGTTTATTCAACGTCCCCTCCTAAGATGAATGCCCACAACATGGACTAAACGCTGTCCATCAAATTCTGTGCAACACTTGCGCCATCTTTCTTACATATTTTCATCCACTCCTTCTTCAAATCCTTGTCGTTTTTGAAGACCTTCCCTGTTTTCCGGAGCTTGCCCTTCATAATCGCCCAGAATTTTTCTATTGGGCGAAGTTCTGGTGAGTTTGGCGAATTTGCCTCCTGGGCTCGTTGGCTTCGTACAATTCCATCACCGGTTTCGCGTAATGACACGATGCCAGATTCAGCCAAAACAGATTGTCACCTTCGTGAAACCGGAGGACCGGCAGCAGGAGCTTCTGGAGGCATTCTTCTTTATATATTTGGCCGTTGATGGTGCTGGTGCTGCAGATCACATGTCGAAAGATTAAGTTACTTATATGTATGACAATCGTTTGGATTAATAAAATGTTTTGATTGCCGGGCAGTTTCAGTTGTACTGTACCCAAGTTTTTGGGTCAAGTGTACTGAGCTAAGAGGATATTATGTTCAAAAATAAATCGCCACTATTGCTACTTGGAATCCTTGGGGTCTTAATGAGATTATCAACGATTAGATCAACGAGAACTATTTGAACGATGAGTGAAATAAAGTAAAGGGTGAACAGGAAATTTCTGCAACATTGTTAATTTACTATAAAATCTCATGTAGGGTATGTGTCCCTTGACTCAGCCTAATATGCAACGATCGATTACATTTTTGATTATAACTCGAAAAGTATTGGAGCTGTAAGCGATACTCAACAAGTTATACGCTTGCTTTGATAAGTTCAATAAGACGTTTGGTGTCACTAAAAGTTACACAACTCGTGGGAGCGACCCCGGCGTTGTGGTTAACATCCATACCTCTCACGCCAAAGTCACGAGTTCGAATCTCATCCCGGGACAAGTTACGAAAATACCCAAAAGGTATTTGAGCGACTACGACGGGAGATGAACCAGCCATGGGCTGAAAATCATGATAATCAAGGAACTAAAAAAAAGCTTAGTTATACAACTCATTTTATAAAGTCAGCCACTTTTGAGGGATAAAGATGTAGTGGGTCTATTCATGGATGCAATTTCGTCCCATTCAATTTATGTGTTGATAAATGCAAACTTCGAACGATTTTTTAGTCTGATTTTCTGATTTAAGGCTGTGCCAGCTGTATTCGCTCTATCCAACACAAAATTTTACAAGACAAACAAGAATAAAATTGCTTTGTCACAATTAAGTGATTTTCACAAATGATTTATCGGCCATTCGTTAACGAAAACATGATAATTCACTCTACACTGATTTTGTTCATTTGGTTCGTGTTTAGATGAGCAAATTGAAAAAAAAATAAATCACAAACTCATACAATTCCAGTAAACATTTACACAATAACAACATTTTTATGAAGTTTTTAATACAACAGGCCGTACATGGGACCATAGAAAAAAATATGTCCCTATCATTGGTTCTACGGTTTTCTTGTTAAATCATTCTTATTTCATATGTGTAAATTGTTAATTTATGACGAGTGACTATTTTCTGTACTATAGGCTGAATTTCTCGGTTTAGGGATTCAATTTAGCAAAATTAAGCTCATTCAAAGAAGGTGGACATAATCTGTTCAGCTTAACCAGTAAAGTCATTATGTCTTTAAAGTTAATGAAATCAAAAATTACGCGGAAGTGAACAACTATAAATGGATTAATGATGTCTCAACTGCTTCGAAATTAGTTAGTCATCCTGATGGCAAGATGATTTTGTTGAATATTTGGTACATAGGCCGAATGATGGGGCTAGGCTGACACTACATCCCGTTACCCTATTTATCGAAAAAAAAATTTGCAGGGCAATTATATACATGAATAAAGCTCAGTTTACATACATCGGATAAATTATCGGAGGTTGTTTGGTAAAATTCTGGACACTTTCGCATCACGCCTTCCATAAGAGCTCGTACAGTCGTATTCGGTACCTTTTCCTCATTTTGTATCCACTTCTCCTATGCATTTCATTTGCACCCTTTACTTTCTCCTTGGTCTAGCTTCCTGCTTTCAGCTTCCGAGTTGCTGCTGCATCATGGCCCAATAAGTTTCGATTGGACGTATTTCAGGGCAGTTCGGTGGATTGTTCTTGGGGACAAAATGCGCTGAATAAGTATAATATCATTCCAGTGCATTCTTAAAATAGTGGCATGAAGCTAAATCTGGCCAAAATAGTGATTTTCTATTGTGCTGCTTCAGTTTTGTAAATTTCACCATTGATGGTGAAATTTACAAAACTGAAGCAGCATTCCATTTCGGTTTCCACAAGTGCAGATAGCCTGCCAAATAAGATATTCCAATGTGAATTTTGACATTTTCTTCTTTTTGAAACGATCATCCACCTTGACTTTATCTTTTCCGATGTAAAACTATTGTCCTGGCATTAGTTGGAGGTCAGCTTTGACGTATGTTTCATCATCCATCACACAGCAACTGTATCTGGTCAACATATCCGTGTAGAGCTTCCTTGCAAGGGTCTTAGCTACAGTTTGCTGCCGATCATCGCCGTTTGGGAAGTTTTGAACCTTGTATGCATGTTATCCAGCTCTTGCTTTGACCTTCTGGATGTAACTTGGTGAAACGCCAACTTTTTTGGCAACATCACGTGTTGAAATGTTGGGATTTCGGGTGAAATTACCCTTAACCTTTTCGTTCGGCTTTCTAATAACGGGTGTTCAATAAAAAACGAAAATGATTTCAATACCTTTCTGTAATTAAAGTAAAGAGCGTAAATTTTTTTCTTTCCAAGAGAATCGCTCTCTACACTCCCTAGAAATGGGTGGCATGTTTCTTTTCGCTCGGGTGCTGTCAGTTCAATCGAAGATGGCGTCGAAACAGCAAGCACTCCGCGAGCGTGTTGTACGGTTTTACGAAACGCATGGTCATCGTGGAAAAAACTTTACCCGTGCGCGTGAGTACAGTATACGGGATCCTTGCATTCCTGAGCGTGGAGCGGAAGGCTGGTAGCGGCCGTCCGACGAAGATAATGACGAAAAAGAAGAAGGAAGCAGTGAAAAAGCTATTCGACAACAAGGACGGAACAAGTTTGGGTGACGCCGGCCGAAAATATCACTACTCCCAAACCTTGATTCATCGAACCCTCAAGATGGAGGACATCATCTGTCGGAAGAAGACTCGGTCCTCCAAGTACACGGACGAGCAGATAGCGACCGTGAAATCGCAGTGCCGGTGGATGACGAAGAACTACCGCGGGACGTCGTTTGTGCTGGACGACGAACGTTACTTTCCGCTCTCGAAGACCCACATTCCAGGAAATGACAGCTACTATTCCAGCGACAAGTCGGCCACACCCCCCGAAGTAAAATATAAGCTTAAGCATAAATTTGAAGAAAAAAGTTATGCTGTACATCGGCATATCGGACAGAGGGATTTCAAAGACGTGGTTCAAGCTGAGCGGTCTGGCCATCAATCAAGAAATGTACCAGTAGGAGTGTCTTGAGAAAATTATTCTGCCGTTCTTAAAGGAGCATCATGCCGATGGGAAGTTCGTCTTCTGACCGGACAAAGCGTTTTCCCATTACGCCAAGAAAACGCTGGAGTATCCTGAGCAGAAAATGATACCGTACGTGCCAAAAGAAAGGAACCCGACCAACTTGCCCCAGTGCCGTCCCATTGAGGATTTTTTGGCTCCCTCAGTGCCCTAGTGTACAAAAATAATTGGCGGCCAAGGATACGAAGCAGTTGACCACGAGGATCCGGAATTGTAACCGGAAGATGGACGTCAGTGCCATCCAGCGCTCTTGTGAGAGCATTGCGACTAAGTTGCGTTGTACGGCTGACCAGGGCCCCTTCTTCAATATTCTTTGACATTTTTTTGAAGAATAAACCTTATGTTTTTAATAAAAAAATACTGAATTCGTTTTTTTTCTATATGCCTGAATTCTCATTTTTTATTGAACACTCGTTACTGCTTCCAATTTCCTTCCTGATCCGTGCTTGTGATTCAAATCCAAACGAGCTACTAATCTGCTTGCTCGTATAGTACTCTACTAATCTACTAGCTCGTTTAGTACTACTAATCTTTTTAGTACTCTTTATATGGTTGCCTTACAGATTTGCAACATTATTCCCAAAGCACGATGGGACACTTCTTAATTTTTTTCCTGTGGATTTTGTGGATCTGAGCTCTGGATTTTTCAAGTGAGCTTTTCGTCCTATCATGAAACTTCCTTTCGTTTCTTGTGCATATGTCGAAACACGTCCGTACGGACAAGCTTTCACACTTTCATTTCTGTTTTGAGTTCAGCTGCCGGTGAAAAACGAGTTCTATTCATCGACCTTCTCCAAAATCGAAAGGATGCCGGGCACTTTCTCCGAATGTCGTGTCCGGTTGGTTGAATATTGTTCAATTTGAATCAACTATCAAAACAGCTCTTAATTACCTAGCAAACCAAACTTGTTGAGTTTTTATTTCCGCACTCATTACCACCCGGAAGCGCCTTTAGGTTATTATTGCAGATGGTTGATTTGATTTGATTTGTTGATATGCAAAAATGTGATTAGATGTCAATATTTTTCATCCACACAATTCGATTGAGATGCCAAAACATAACCGAGCTGAGGAAATTTCGATTTTTAGGATGCGTGTACCTGGATTAGTTGAGTGTCATATTCATATGCGGATAACTTCCAGTTTTTGCTTAGTAACTAAACATGTCTCATTTTGGTATCCGTTTCGAGCATTGACTGTGAGCGGTTGTGTCGATGGATTTTTACGCACTCTTTTGCTATCGAGTGCAGTGCGTTATCTATTGTTCGATGGCACGAGTAATCGAGTAAGTGTAGGACCCGTAACGCTGGTAGATCACCTTTTCGTGGTGCGTTACGGGGTATCAGATCTACCACTGAACCCTAGTCCGAATCAATTCAAACCAGGGAACATATTTTTTTTGCAGTCAAAGGTACACGTCTTAGTCCTTGTTGCATTCAATGTCTTGTGAAAAGTTACAATACTCGGATTGAGCCACCGAGGATGAACTTGGATTAAGGAAAACATGCTTAGTCTTCATTTATGTGCATTCTCATTTTTTTTATAATTGTTTTACAGGTTGAATCGCTTTTCACTGGGGTTCTGATGTATGGTCAGTATCGGAATAATAGTTGGTTTTCTTTGCAATGCATCCGGTTTTAACTGATAAAGGGGCACGCCTTTGAAAAGTGCTCTCATTCCACAAAGGGTATAAACTGAGGAAACTTTCAATAAAAGTCCATTCATCGCCAACAAAACAAACAATGATAACTGTAACTACACCGAATACTTCATCATTTCTCAATAGTGATGAAGTAACTCGACATGCACTAAACAAAAGGTTACGGGATGTACAACAATAGATCAAATTACTGGTCGCAATGGATCATGTCCCAAACAACGAAAAAGAAAGCGTAGAAAAAGAACCATAACACTGTCTGCCGGTGAGATATGCTGGTGCGGCCGATGTGGTGAACCAGTGTTGTGGATAATCATTAAATAGGTATTGGGTATTAGGTAGGTGATCGATACTAGTTGTTTAGGTTCGCCGGCTTGGGTATCACATCGATATTCAGCCGCTCCATCTCCTCCAACGATCGCTTCGAGTAGTGGGCTGACGCCAGATCCGGCCAGAACACCGTGTCTTCGCCCTTATGGTATTTCTTGATGAACGACGCAACTTCCGGCAGGCATTTCGTACTATAAATTTCCCCGTTCACGGCCAGTCCGGAGCGAAAAAAGAGCGGCTTTGACATCCCCTTCTCGCTGATTGTCAGCCACAGCAGCACCTTCTTGGGAAACTTGGTGTGTGAAATGAACTTCACCTCGGAGCTCACTTCCTTCGTGGGGGAAGAAAAAACGAACTGCCCTGCCAGTCGTTGCCATCCAGGGTGAGATAGGTCTCGTCGTCCATCACCACCGCCAAGTCGCGATTCGCCAGGAAAATCGAGTTGACCATCTTATTCAGCCGCTGCCGCTGCGCCATTGCCTGCTGCTCCGAAACCAGTGGACGCGACTTCCGCTTCCTGACATGTATGTTCATGTTCGCCAGGTACTTTTTCACTGTTTGGCCGGTTGAACCGACCTCCCGGTCAAGCGCACGCAGCGATCCATTGGAGCTTCCTGTCGTTCAGGGTCGTCGGCCGTCCGGAACCGGGCTGTCTTTTGATGCTCTGACTGTATCTAATAGTGCCAAGATATTGTAGATGCTGAAACGGGCGTATCCGGCGTCCACAAAGTGTCACACGATGTCCGTTTTCGACGCGGCGTGGGGCCGTTCTTTGAACGCGCCCACTTCTGAACGGAGTTGCTTCACTGTTTTTGCCATCACGGTTAGAGTTCGACTGATAGAGCTGTCAAATTTTGTCTGCTGACTCATGGGCTACTATGATTGATGCTGCGTGGGTAGTTTTGGCAGTGCGGGTTAAGGTAAACCCATGAAAAATCGGCAATTTTTTGTCCATTTTTTTAATGCAAACGTTATAATGATTAAAAGTTGTCCTAGATGAGAGCCTTGTGGAACTCCCTATGTTGCATGAATAGGTGTTGATTGGTTTCCTTTAAATCTTACAACTTGATCACGGTTGGTTTGGTATGAATTAATCCTTTTGGGGAGTTTGGGCTGAATTCCCATTTTTTGCAATTCAAATATAAGCATTGAAATATCGACACGGTCAAATGCTTTACTAAAATTTGTGTACAAAACCTCTACATGGTTTCCGTTGTCCATTGCTTCCAGAGAAAAATTAACGAATTCTAGTAAATTTGTGGCTGTCCGACGACCTTTTAAAATATCCATGCTGATTAGTAGTTATTCTATTTTTGATTTGGTTAAATAATTTTTCATTCACAATTGCCTCAAAAAATTTTGGAATGCAAGAGATCAGGGCTATACCCCGATAATTACGAATATCAGATTTTTTACCAGACTTAAAAATAGGCACTAGAAATGAGCTCTTCCACAATTTTGGAAAGTCTCCGGATTCCAGTGCCATATTAAAAAGCCAAAACAATGGAGAAGTAAGCTCAGGTGCTAAAGTCTTCATAAACAAAGGAGGCACTCCATCAGGTCCCGAGCCTTTGGATGCATCTAAATGTTTTAATCCTTCCAAGATTTCCTGCACATAGATTTGATTCACGGTTATGTCACTGGAATATTTAGGATACAACCCAAAGTATAGCCGATCACGATCTGCTTCTGAATATGTTGTGTATGTTTCTTGAAAAAACTTAGCAAATAAATTGCATACTTCTTCTGTATTATTACTTTCACTTTTGTCAAAATACATACGGGATGTAAGATTGTCTGATTTTAATTTGGTATTCACGTAATTAAAAAAGTTTTTTGGACAGGATTTAATTTCACGTTCAATTTTTGAATTATACTCTTCAGATGCAATTTTCATAGCCAAATAAGGTTCATCACAAATGTTCAAATAGCTTTCTAAATTAACGGAACTGTTATGCTTTTTCTAAATTTTATGCGGTTTTTGCTTACTGTTTTTAAAATATTTAATTTCTTTGAAAATATTCTTCATCTAAGTCTTTTAACTGGTACTTCTTCCTGGGTAATCGCAAACAACTTAGTGTAGAACATTTCAGTTGCACTTTCAACATTATCTTCATTCCTAAATACTGATTGCCATTCAATTAAGTTTAGTTTGCTTCTTATGTTAGCATAATTAAAGACTGTATTCGATGAAATTTGGACACACAAAATAGGTCACCAAAAATTTTCCTTGAGCCCGATTCTTTTCAAACTTTCTGGAAATAAAGTACTACTAAATGGTTAAGTTTTGACTTCATTGGTTTATTGAACCTCTTATCCCAACCCAAATGCCCGCACCTTTGCGTTGACCCCTTGCATCAAATTTTGGGCAATGATAGGACTTGCTTACTTACTTTTAACCACACTTTCTTTAGTTCAAGTTCATTTTCTATCAGTTTTGGAGTTTTAACGAGCTTTGCCTTCATGATTGCCCAAAATTTTTCAATTGGGCGAAGTTCCAGATTGTTTGGAGGGTTGACGTCTTTTGGTACAAAAACTACATTATTATCTTTGTACCAGTCTAAGACGGGCCGGGCATAGTGGCAGATGCCAAATCCGGCCAAAACAGTGTCGGGCCATCGTGAGATCTCAAGAAGGGCAGAAGTCGTTTTTGGAGGCATTCGTCCTTGTAGATTTGTCCGTTGACGGTCCCAGAGGTGATGAAGGGCTGACTCATTTTGCCACATCCGCAGATCACTTGCCAGACAAGGAATTTTTTGGCGAATTTCGACAGTTTCTTCTTCCGTACACTCTCCGGAACGGCCAACTTAAAGTTGGCGACGTAGTGTTCCTGTCCTGGCATTTGTTTGGTGTCGGCTTTAATGTAGGTCTCATCGTCCATCACAATGCAGAACGGTTTTGTGAGCCACTCCCTGTACAGTTTTCTTGCACGAGTTTTGACTACCGAGTTCTGTTTATCGCTCCGGTTCGGTGCCTTCTGGACCTTGTACACATGTTATCCAGAACATTTCATTGTTTTCTGCACAAAACAAACTGAAACTTTCGCCTTTTTCGCAACATCCCTGATCGAAATGTTGGGATAACGCTTAAATTGGTTCAATACCATCCTGGCCTTCTCCGGATTTGATGTGCCACGTTTTTTGCCACTACCATTTTTCCGCTTGGTTGTCTTACGGTCCTTGAACGTTTTGATCACATGAGATACGGTTGAATGTGCGATTCCGAGCTGTTTTCCGATCTATCGATGAGAAGCGTTTGGGTTTTCGAAGTGAGTGCCCAAAATTTGTTGGCGCACTATTTCTTCATTCGAAGCCATCACTGAAATCACTCGACCGATTTTCACGAAACTCATTACACAATTGACACAACACAATGAAATACATTCAGTTATAATTTCAATAATATTTACCCACACGCTAAAAAGTTACGAACAATTGCGTGTGTCCAAATTTCATCGAATACAGTCTTTAGCTGATTTATAGTCAAAAACTTCCTCGAGGGTGCTCTCTTGATGTATGATGAAGCCAATTCTTCGAAATCGTTTCACACACGGATGAACTACTTGCTGATATTCGAGGTGAAATTATGATTCGTTTGTTCGCAAACGCCCGAATATAGGAATTTATTTTGAACGTATACTTTAATTTTGTACCTATACTTTAATGCGGCATACTTACCTGAAAAGCATACGTAAGGTACCTAAAGGGAAATTGGAAGACGACACCTTTCGGATTTTTTATTATTATGGTATAAAAACGAACATTACTCAAAAACAAAAAAATCCCATCGCCAAAATTTCCCCAATAAAAGTTAATGAATTAATGAAGAAGAAAATATTTTTTTCAAAATTTTCCATTATTCAAAAAAATGGTATTTCCGACTTTACCAAGAAATTTTCCTTCACTGTGTAGGAATGTTTTTTAAGATAATGTTTTTTTTTTCGAGTTTTCGAGAAAATTTCACTACAGTTTGAAAGAAAAAATTCTTCTACGATGAATCGTTCTTAAGTTATGAATTTTTGAAGATAGTGATGTTTGGGAAAATCGGAAAACTTCAATTGGTGGTTGCCAAGAAAACTGACAACCCTGAATTTTTGAGTATTGTTTTTGTTCATATAACCTTGAACCCTACCCGTTCATAAGCTGCGGCCGATAGAAAATGTTTTATCGAGCCTTAAATTAAGGATCTAGTCCAATAATTTTGTGGCCAAAACGGAGAAGCCAAGACCAAACCCCTTATTTTTTTATCGGCGAAAGAGAAGCCGACGTTCCACTGCTGTTGGGCCGCG
Source organism: Aedes koreicus (assembly GCA_024533555.2). NCBI lineage: Eukaryota > Metazoa > Arthropoda > Insecta > Diptera > Culicidae > Aedes > Aedes koreicus. Next base: position 23,624 of record JAHHFK020000604.1, on the reverse strand, counting down.
CGGCAGAAGCATTTTGATAAAAAGTTCAACAAACGTATTCTGTTACAAAACTTAATGCAAAAAAATTACTTCTGTTATTATTTTTAAAGAATGACAATTAGAATTACTCCTTTTTTTTAATGCAAACGAAATTTTTAAAAATGAAGGGAGTTCGTAAAAATTTTGTGACATATTTTTATCTAGAAACCCTTTTTTGTTTGATCAGAGAGCGGTATCGAGGACTTCTTAAATGTTTAAAAAAATATAAGACCAGCTTAACTTTCGCTCATTTACCAAACCCTCCGTAACTATGCGTCGTATTTAATTTTCTTTTTGAAATCTTATTAGGTGCGCAACTAAGTTCCCGCTGTTTAGCAATAGATGGCGCCAGTAGTAAGTGCTGGTCGAATGTTGTACATCTCAAGCGTACCAAGCTCAGACATATGGTAAACAAACCGCTTTGCCAAATCAGTGATTTTGGTTTAGTGTTATATATTTTGGTTGTTTGAAGATGTCTGATTTCGTGCCAAATAATCGTCATTTGCGGGGAGTGTTGATTTTCTTCTTTCATTCGAAGAAAACGGCGGCTGAAGCACATCGAGAGCTCCAAAAAGTTTACGATGATGCTGCTCTGAATGAAACAACGTGTCATGATTGGTTTCGTCGCTTCAAAAACGGTGATTTCAGTGTTGATGATCGTCCGCGTGAAGGAAGGCCAAAAAACTTCGAAGACTCTGAATTGGAGGCATTGCTCGATGAGGATCCGTGTCAAACGCAAGAAGAGCTTGGTTCAGGATTAGGAGTTTCCCGCCAAGCCGTTTCTAAGCGATTGCATGCGTTGGGAATGATTCAAAAGCAAGGAACTTGGGTTCCTTACGATTTGAAGCCAAGAGATGTTGAGCGTCGTTTTTTCGTCTGTGAACAACTGCTCCAGCGGCAAAACAGGAAGAGTTTTCTACATCGCATTGTGACGGGTGACGAAAAATGGATTCATTACAGTAACCCAAAACGGAAACATTCATGGGGACTGCCCGGGCATGCTTCAACATCGTCGCCTAGGCCGAATATTCACGCTGCGAAGGTTATGCTGCGTATTTGGTGGGACCAAGTTGGTGTTATTTATTATGAGCTGTTGAAACCAAACGAAACCATGACCGGGGAACGGTATCGAACTCAATTGATGCCATAGAGCCGAGCACTGCACGAAAAACGGCCACAATACGAGCACAGACACGAAAAAGTAATTCTTCAGTATGACAACGCTCGACCTCACGTTGCGAAATCCGTGAAAACCTACTTGGAAACGCTCAAATGGGAAGTCCTACCCCACCCGCCATATTCTCCTGATATTGCACCGTCCGATTATTACTTGTTCCGTTCGATGGCACATGGTCTCACTGGTCAGCAATTCCACTCATATGATGACATCTCAAAATGGCTTGATTCTTGGATAGCATCAAAAGACGAACAGTTCTATCGAAATGGTATTCACGTTCTACCAGAAAGATGGAAAAAGTCGTAGCTAGTGATGGGCAATACTTTGAATAGTTCGTTTGTAACCTTTGTTTTCAAAATAAAGTTCCTTTTTCACCAAAAAACAGCGAGAACTTAGTTGCGCACCTAATACATAATCATCTGAAATTTTCCCAAGATTGTCTTTCATTAAGTTAAAGCTTTTTCGCATTCTTTTGATTATTTAAGTTACATATCAATTTCTTTGTTCAATAAATTTCCAAAAATTGCAGGGTTAATTTGTCAATAGATGTCTCAAGGCACAAAGTATTATTAAAAATCCTGATTCACAAGAAAAAAGTCGTTGAATATCAGTTAAGATTCTACGGATTATCAAGAAAAATTGCTTCCATGCTTCTAAAAATTTAACTCTTTTTTAAAATAAAATCTGCTTTTTTAATTATTATTGAACTACTGATAAATTCCGCAACACGTTTAATTTAAATAAAAGTTTTTTTTTAAATTACTCGGTTTTAAAAGTAAGAAGAAATCATTAAAAGTTCTTTGAAAATAATATAGGAACCGCTACATTCCAAACAATCTTTACTTCTTGATTATCTGAATTTCTATGGGATTTTCCAGTAAGATAAATAGATTTGAAGTGAATGCATCGGCATCTTCAAAACGAATTAATTATAAATGTAGTTTTGCGAACAATAATCTCTGCGTAACTGAATAACTCTTTAGTTATCTGTCCGCTATCAATAGAAGGTATGGTAAAGCTCAAGTTTTGCAAGTTTTCAAAATATTAATCATGACTTAACATGAGGTCTATTTAAGTATAAAAGGAGCCTCAATAATACGCTTTGAAACATCTGAAGAAATGAACAGTTTTCCGAAATACTCTTTTTTATCAATATAGGACCTAAATATAGCTTTAGGTCAACAAACGAAACATTCCAACTGTATATGGAAAATGAAATCGCTTCTGAATCATTTTCTTTTTATTGATTGATATCAATGTCTGTATAACTCTGTAGCTTTATCGCAATATCTGCATAATGTCTGTAATTTGTATGAGGTCTATGCATGATTAAATGTCTGTATAAAAACAGACATGTCTGTATATCTGGCATCCCTGCTTACAACCAGATGTCAAAAGATTCATTGTTTGTAAACAATACTGGCGTTCGTACTCGTAGTAACAAACGTCAGATGGGCCTTATTCGAATAAGGCCCGTGATATGTTGCAAACTGCCAAGCACTAGTAAATAGGATAGGGTTGCCAGGTCCCTGGTAAAAGGCGATACTGACAGAATAATCAAAACAACGGCGAAAAGTAAAAGGCGAAACCTATTAAAATTTCAAAAATTGGGGGGGGTAGCACATCAAATCTTCCGGTCCGCCTCTAAGCATATTTCTATGAGGTACCTGGTGGGTCTCCACCGATTGCCTGTCGATCTACAAATTTTGGAAGACGTCTGCATTGAGTTATCACAAATTATAATAATCCGTCACAACATTACGATTGGTTGAGTGGATTGGAAATAATGAAATCATTGGGTATGGGACCAAGTCTTCCACGGGTGGTGCTAAAGCGATGAGCTTGGATATCAGTGGAAGCAAAGTGTATTATTCTGTAAATTTTAAATTTCAATCTCAATTTCAGTGAGCGAGATAAGGCGCTATAACCTTGGCAAATTATTGGTTCAAATGCCAAAAGTCTACCCACAGGCAAAAGGAGCATAAACTAATATTTCTAGCATCTATGCTCCCAACGATAAAATATAAATTATCACATTATTTAGCTCTTTATGGAAGCGTTTGGTACGGGAGGTCCACGCTTTCTTCTTTCCCTGTATTCGAAGTAGTAGAGCGATTTCAGACACTTTTTCTGGAATCGCTCTATTTCTTGGAATCCTCTCTGCGGTACATGCTACGCACACGGCGGGAAACATTAACTCAATTTTGAATCGATTTTGAGTCACTTTCGTCAATAGTGGAGTCACTCATATTTGAGTAAATGTGACTGAGATTGAAAAGTTGACATAAAGGGCGAACACGAAATTATTGCGACACATTCAACAGGGCATAACTTTTTTACCATTGGGTAAAAATCAACCAAATTTTGCACACTTTCTCATTGATGTGTATTGTTTACATGCTGTCAAACTCGAAGTCGTGTTTTTCGATTCAACGAAAATGGAGGTGAACCAACGCGAGTCGAGAGGACAAATTCTTTCCAAACACCTGGAATTTCCTGACCTGTCGCACCGGCAGTTGGGAAAAATGTTGAACATTCACCATTCAACCGTCTCCAGAGTGTTGAAGCGGTTCCAGGAGCGGTTGACGTTGGACCACGGCAAAGGAGCTGGAAGAAAACCGGGACCGGAGAACAAAAAGACGGAGGGAAAGGTGAAGCGGATGATTAAAGCAAATCCCAACGTCTCAAGCCGTGATTTGGCTAAAAAGATCGGCATGTCGCAGAGCTACGTCCAGAATGCAAAGAAGAGAGCTGGACTACATACATACAAGGTACAGAACTTCCCAAACCGCGATGAGCGGCAACAATCGACGGCTAAAACTCGGGCACGGAAGCTCTACGAGAAGATGCTGACAAAATATGGCTGCTGTGTGATGGACGACGAAACGTATATAAAAGCCGATTTTAAGCAAATTCCGGGGTTGGAGTTTTTCACCGGCAAGAGCAAGTTCTATGTGGACGACAAATTTAAAAGGAAAAAAAATGTCGAAGTTCGCCTCCAAATATCTCATTTGGCAGGCCATCTGCTCTTGCGGACTGAGGAGTGAGCCTTTCGTGACAAAGGGCACAGTAAATGGCGTGATCTACAAATCTGAGTGCCTCGAGAAGCGCCTTTTGCCGTTCTTGCAGCAGCACGACGAAGCTCCGCTATTTTGGCCAGATTTGGCATCATGCCACTATTCTAAAAGTGTCCTGGAGTGGTATGAGGCCAATTCTGTCCATTTTGTTCCAAAGGACATGAGTCCGCCAAACTGTCCGGAGCTGCGCCCGGTGGAGCAGTACTGGACAGTGATGAAGCGGGAACTTCGGAAGAGCAGGAAGACAGTCAAAGACGAGAAGGACATGTTAAGAAAATGAAAAAAAAAAAAAGACTGAGAAACTGGTACCGGATGACACTGTAAAGACTTTGATGATGGGCATCAAGCGAAAATGCGTTCAATTTTACACTCAAGGCTCCATCGATTAATTTTTCTTTTGATTTTTGAAGTAACTATATGTATAAAACTACCCTAAAATTTTGGTTTGATTCTAAACATTATAAGAAAATCGGCATGACATTTTCGGTGTCGCAATAATTTCGTGTTCGCCCTTTATCTAAGACACCGACTTAATCAGGTCGATGTTCTAGATATGTCGACTTATCAATCCCAGTCACATTTACTCATATATGAGTGACTTCACTTTTGACGAAAGTGAGTCAAAAACGATTCAAAATTGAGTTAAATTTTCCCGCCGTGCAGTTGGCCTGGCCGGTGACAAGAAAAATTATGTTTTCAAGAAGTCGTCATTTTCCAGGATGCTTTCAAGAATTGATAGCGTTAGTGTGAGATTAGATTAGATAAGATTAGATATAACCTTGAACCCTACGCGTTGAGAAAGTTTCGTAACAATCTGAGACCCCTAGGCCCAATCTGTACGATATTTTTAAAAAAATCCCCAAGTGGCAATGGTTAGTTGTACTTTACATCCTCATCAACTGAATGAAATGAGATGTATTGATTTGCGTCATGGAATCGCACAAAAACCCCATTCCAAAATAAGCACAAACTCCATCAGACAACTTTCATCGAGGAGTTGTCATTTTGCATGCTTACACAGCTAATTGAGGAGGACCTTTCCTACTCTGCAGTACCACCAGTTCCCTCTTGGTGATATTAAACATATAATTTATAAGGTAGTCCCGCCTTCGCCAATATCCCATGCGTGTGAAATCGTACAATGACCTCAAAATACCGGTCTTTGCAACCACAACCTTTCTTCACTCTCCATCGCCATTAATCGTCCTCCAACCGGATGAAAAGACACCCGTTCGTTATTTTTTCGACTCGGCTTCAAAGATGGTAAACACTAATCAACAATTCTGAACAAGAAAAACAAAAATGAAACTGAAACTTGATGTTGATCGCTTCTATTGAGAAAAATGAAAAACTGACGATTAAAATGATACGAGAAGATGTTACAATAAACAAAGCAAGAAAGCTACAAACAAGATGAGTTAAGTGTTTTCAAGTGCTTTCAGTCTTCAGTAGCCAAGTGCTGATCGAGTTGAGTATGTTTTCTTCAGACTGATACAACAAAACAGAATAGCACACTTTAGGCTGCAAGCGATGAACCCTCCGTCAAATTATTTCGATTGTGAGTAATGATCAAACGCTGTCAATAATAATGAAAAAAAAGAGCAAAAAATTTCACGTTCGGTGAACTCAGTTCAACCAAACGCCCAAAAATTCGAACACTCAACCATAATGGACCTTAATGAAACGTCGTCATAAGTTTTTTTTTCGAATTAGCATCGATATTTTTTTGGATCCTCCACATTCGCAAACCAGCTTTCTCTTTTCTGACGACGATAAAAAGATAAAAAAAAAAGAAGATGAAAAAAATATTAACATTCAGATACCATTTTCAGAAAGCATCTCAAAACGGATGGGAGGGATAAAAAGGCGTGTTCCATGGTTCACTCTTGCGTGTGGCAAGGTCAAAAATGGCGTGTTTTATAACTCTACCTCATGTGTGCATATTCTCTAATTCGTTTCTTTTCTTTTCGTTTGCAGATTTTGAACCAACGTCCCCAATCGAGGAAGTGACTTCGGCGTTGCACGACAAAACTCTCAAGTTTATGTTGACTCACGATGTCAACGTTCGCATGCCTGAGATCATGTTCGATGGTGCCATTTTCCGCATCGAACCGCGTGCCATCGAGGGAAACGGCATGCTGGCCAAATTGGAATTCGTTCCAAGGACGACCATTGAGGCACGCGGTTCGTCGGAACCGAGAATCCTGTTCAAGAAGATAAGTAAGTTTACCATTGCAGATTGCGGCGACGTTTGCAAACTTGATGTAGAATTTTCAAAATAGATGAATATTTGCACAAAAGTGTGGTGCAAGAATTATTGTTTTTTGAATTATGTTAACACCTAACATTATTTAAACCCGTCGACCCTCGGTTGGAAAAATCGTGTTTTTATCCACTATTTGAAAAAGCACATAATACACTCAAACCTATTTTCACGAAGAGGGCGATGATTGTGTAGGCATTATATGGGCCATTTAATGGTCCCGAGCCGTTTTGGGATGTTGTAGATTGGTTGCGATCCTATTACTCACAAGTGATTCTGTGAATTGGCATTTATAAAACACAACTTTTTGAAACGAGTATAACATTTACGAGATCAGGCTTTTGAAATGCCTTTATAAACATCCGAAAATTTAAAATTCGTTTATTTGTTTTGACTTTGTTCAAAGCGTTCGAAATTTATTTGAAAATCACCTTAAAAAATTTCTTTTAAATGGTTTACTTGGAATAATAGCTGCAACTGTCATGAAGACCATGTATGTACAGAATAAAAGTTGTTGATCATTCAAGTCGCTAAAGTCTCAGAATGATAAACTGTTTCGAGTATCGGCTGAGAATATTTTTTTTATCAAGTTCATATATTTGTACAGGCTCAATCGATTCAAGCCTAGTTTTCATTTTCAATTTACATCAGTTTTCTTAAAACTTATACTAGAGCGGGTGAACCGATTACTCGCAGTCGTCTCGAGGTTAGTTATAATAACAATTTAATTGTTGGCAAGAGGGAGCTTCTAAATCGTTGAAATCTTAAGGTATGATTATAAATTTGGAAATTTTTAAGGAACTTAAAAAACACAACAATCAAAAAAACTACAACTGAACATACAAGCTAAACAAACTAGAATATGAAGTTGAAAAGTTCGCCAAAAACACATATATGAGTTCAACAAACTCCAGATCGAGTAGAGCCAGAATATCTCGAACCGGTACAAACGATTGTCTACCTAGAGCCCGGAAGGAATCATAATGCTCAGATCTGACTCCACGATGCTCAACACAGGACCAAATTACGTCATCTGCGTCCTGGTTACCTTGTTCACATTTACAAAAATTACTGTAGCTCAGCCCAAAACGATATAAACGGTCGTTTAACCTTCTTTATGTGTCGGGGTCAATATGACCCGGAATAGATTTTAAAAATGCTATAACTTTCTAAAATAAACATCTAGACGTTTGAATTTTCTTGACTTTTCCTAAATCATAGAAAGGTACGTTTCAGCATTGAAACCAAATTTTTTTGACATTTCTGAAGGGCTGTTAAAAAAAAAGTTACGAATAAGGTGTTTCGGGTAGTAAAAGGTGTATTCGATAAAAATGGCACACAGAAAATCTTCTGTAACTTTTGAATCGTATGAGTAAAAAACCTAGAAATTTGAGTAGATCTTATCCATAGTGTATTATTTACATCTGCCAAGTTTCATAGTTATACATTCAGTAGTTCCAGTCATGTCGTCGAAACAAGAAATTGTCCGTGAGAAAATTTTGTGCACTCACAATCAAAATCCAGGGGCGTCCCACCGGTGGATTGCTAAAAGGCTTGGAATTGCAAATACAACTGTGTCTCGTGTAATAAGAACCTTCAAGGAGCGTCTGAGTGTCCAAAGTAAGGAAGGGAGTGGTCGTAAAAGTGGTCCAATGGACAGTAAAATGGCCAGGAAAGTCGTACAACAATTCAAGAACCGTCCAAACATGTCAATTCGAGATGTCGCTAAAAAGTCTAAGGTGTCAGTCGGTTTTGTGCAGAAAACCATGAAGCGTGCTGGGTTACATGTTTACAAAGTGCAAAAAGCCCAAACCGGAATGAAAAACATAACATCATTGCGAAAACCCACGCCCGGAAACTTTACACGAAGCTGCTCACCAAATCCGGTTGCATCGTGATGGATGACGAAACATACGTCAAGGCCGACTTCCGTCAACTTCCTGGGCAAGAATATTTCGTTGCCAAGTCAAAGTTCGATGTTCCGGAGGATGTTCGAAAGAAGAAACTATCGATATTTGCAAAGAAGTTTCTAATCTGGCAGGCGATTTGCGGATGTGGTGAAATAAGTGCTCCCTTCATCACTTCCGGAACAATAAACGGTGCGATTTACACGGAAGAGTGCCTTAAGAAGCGTCTCTTGTCATTCATTAAGAAGCACAAAGGATCAACTCTGTTTTGGCCTGATCTAGCATCCTGCCACTACGCTCGAAACGTATTGGAGTGGTACCGAGCCAACGGAGTCAATTTTGTGCCAAAGGATATGAACCCACCAAATTCACCGGAACTTCGTCCAATTGAAAAATTCTGGGCAATTATGAAAACGGAACTTCGCAAACATCCCAAAACTATAAAAACAGAGCTAGAATTGAAGAAAATTTGGGTAAAAACAACAAAAACACTGGGAAAATCGGTTGTACAAAATTTGATGGGTGGAGTGAAAAGGAAGGTGCGGGCATTCGGGATGGGAGACGAAATTGAATAAAACAAATGTTGTAAATCAAAACTCATTAGTAGTTCTTCATTCCCTGAAAATTTCAAGAAAATCCGATGATCAGTTTAATTTTGATGAGTATATATGTGTGTGCCATTTTTATCGAATACACGCTTTATTGACGTCAAATCGTTTTGTTGCCTTCGGTGCACTTATCCTTTATACTGAAAGGTTGTTACAATAAGTTCACTGAAGACAGGAAACGATTTGACATAAACGTGCACTTTTATCACACTTTTTCTGTTTCTGTCGGAGTCCATTTTTAACTGCAATCAGCAATATATGATCAAGTTTTAAAGTCTTTGCAATCAGAACGCTTATTAGAGTCCCTGTTCGTGCATCACGAAAAGGTTATCTACGTGCCATCTATGTTTCAACTCGCATCGACAGCACTTCGACCTACGACCGAATGCTTCGTGTAACTGCATATTGTCGTCGGTTCATCCAGTTTTGTCGTAGAATTCCAATTTCCAACCTCACAACAAGCTATGTCACGACGTACGAAAAGAACGCTGCAGAAGCAATCCTCATTCGGCTAATTCAACAACAATCCTTCGCAGAAGAGTGGAAGCATCTCAAAGAATCAATGCCCGTGTCGTCGGAATCCCGCCTACGTTGGTTCTATCCGTTCTTGTCCGCTGATCAACTAATTCGGATTGGAGGTCGTCTAAATCAAGCGCAGCAGTCGTATGACAGCAAGCTCCAGATTGTTCTGCCTTCGTGTCACGCTCTCTCGTCGCTTTTAGTACGTTCGTATCACGAAAAACACCTGCATGCGGCACCACAGCTTCTTATCACCATTCTACGTCTGCGATATTGGATCACAGGGGCCAGAAAACTTTCCAGATCCATCGTACATAACTGCATCGCTTGTGTCAAGGCTCGCCCCAAATTACTGGAACAATTCATGGCTGAGTTACCAGCGTCACGAGTCACCGCGACACGACCGTTTTCAGTAATCGGTGTCGATTACTGGGGGCCGATCTTGCTACAGCCAATACATCGTCGAGCAGCACCACGAAAGGCCTACGTTTTTGTATGTTTCTCCACCCGCGCTGTGCACCATGAGCTCGTCGTCGATCTGAGCACAGTCAAGTTTCTTCAAGCACTAAGACGTTTTGTCTCTCGTCGTGGATTAAGCAGCGATATCTACAGCGACAACGGTCGCAATTTCATCGGAGCTGCAAACGAACTGCGGAAACTAGTTCGCAGCCACGAATATCAGCAATCAGTGAGTCGAGAATGTACCGAGAAGGGGATTCGTTGGCACTTCAATCCACCTAAAGCATCGCATTTCGGTGGCCTGTGGGAAGCTGCCATCCGCTCGGCTCAAAAACACTTTATTCGTGTACTCGGCACACACTCCCTAGCTCAGGACGATATGGAAACACTATTGGTTCAAATTGAATGCTGCCTTAATTCACGACACCTCGTTCCCCTCAGCGACGATTCGTCTGATTTCGAGCCACTTACGCCTGGCCATTTCCTCGTTGGTTTCGCCTTGAAAAGTGTTCCGGACACTGACATAACTGGAATTTCGATCAACCGCTTACGACAGTGGCAGCAAACACAAAGGTTGTTCCAAATCATCTGGAAACGATGGCATTCCGAGTATTTGTCGACACTGCAGGCTCGGTCAAAATGGTACAATCATCCAATTAACATCCAGCGAAATCAACTAGTGCTTCTAAAGGACGAAAATGCACCTCCAATGACATGGCAGACCGCTAGGATTGTCGATTTACACCCAGGACTTGATGGTGTTATCAGGGTGGTCACTGTACAAACATTAACTGGCCGGTATACTCGTCCGGTGGCGAAAATTTGCCTGCTGCCAATACCGCCCACGCAAAACAACGTCAACGAGAGCAACGATTATGTACCAACAGCGAATAATGTAACCTCAACAACCACAAACAAAAATGGCACAAATTCCACACAGCTCTGTGATCTAAGTAAACTCTATACTGCGCCGGCCGGATCCAGTTTGGATGATCTAAATCGAAATTAATACTATGTCCTAATTTGTAAAGGACAAGGTAAGAACCTGCCCAATATTATTAATTAAGCTGTAACCCGCTACCAGTTCTTAATTTTTGCTTCTTTTCTCGTCGTCCGAATGTGCTGCTAACTTTCCTGATGGTTATAAACAACATCAACGTCATTGAGTGATATCGAAGATTCAACACACGTCATCGGGTAATCACAGGGGCCTGGCAGCCCTATTCTATTTACTAGCGTTTGACAGTATGCAACATATCACGGGCCTTATTTGAATAAGGCCCGTCTGACATTTGTTACTACGGGAACGAACACCAGTATTGTTTACAAACAAAGAATCTTTTGAAGTTTGCATGTTAGAGATGTTGGCTTCAGGAAAATGGCTGCACATCAGGTCCCTGGGTAATCATCAACATCATCGAGAGGGAGCATCAACTGACTGCGAAACAGATTGAGCGATCATCGATTCTACTGTCAGAAATATGATTTCTGAAGGGGCCAGCATGTTCATGCATCACGAAAAGGTTATCTACGTGCCACCTATGTTTCAACTCGCATCGACCGACAGCACCGATCATTGTCGTTTCATCGATTATGGCGTCCCGTGGAAAAGAGATTTGTTGGTCTCACTCTATCCAGGCAACCTAGCAAAATTAGTAAAAGGAAGGCGTAAAAAGAACTTGAGTGTGACACTTTTGAGCACAGAATCACTGTTCTCCAAGAGATATCGAACAGTCCCAATAGCTAGTTTTTGGTTAGTACTGCCCTTTTTGGCCCGATTGGCCACAAGGAATCTGTGCCGGAAAAGGGCATGTTTTGCCACAATCCGTGAGGCGGCGACAGATACAAATTTTTATTGGAGCATGCCTTTCGACGGCTCAAACTTCATGATTTTTCATGAATAGTCTACTTCTAGCCTTGAAATGGCCCAACGACCAAGTTGGCCATTCCGAGACAATCTGGATGCCCCGGGAGGACCGTTCAGGAGGGAACTAATACATATTTTCACCGAAATATGCCTTTCAATGGCTCAAACTTCATGATGTTTGTTGAGTAGTCTACTTCTAACGACTGTTCCAGAAAGTATAAGCACACCTTATTTTAATGGTCACTTTGAATATAATGAAATATTTCAACATTTTTTGGCTGCGTCCTTTTGTTTGCACATTTCTGAATGACATAGCATCAAAAAAGTGCTCAGTTTTGTGTTACCTATCAAAATGCGCGGTCTTACTCCGGAACAACCAAAAAGTATCGTGCACAAATGATGCACTGTGAGCGGACTCTCCTTGAGAAAATTGGCCAAGGAAGAGGGTGTAAGCGTCGGAGCGGTACGATCTGCGTTTCAAAAATATAGAGAACAGTGTACGTTTGAAGATGCGCCGAAGAATGGTCGGAAATCCGGTCCTGTTAGTCCGGATATCGATAATAAGATCAGGGATGCCTACAAGCGAAAACCAGCGACTTCCGTTCGGGATGTTGCGAAAAAACTAGGGACCTCGTCGAGTAACGTCATGCGTTCCAAAGAAAGACTTGGGCTAAAAACATACAAAAGCAGAAAAAACCCAAAAGGAACCCAAAACAGGCCGCTTCCGTGAAATCACGGGCCCGCAAGCTCTACGTTTCGTTATTGTGTAGAAATTCTGGGTGTATAATAATGGACGATGAAACGTATGTGAAACTAGATTACAAACGCTTCCCGGACCACAACTCTATACTGTTAGCGAAGACAAAGACATCCCCGAAACGGAGAAGGCAATTTTTACCGAAAAAATCGGTAAGAAGGTTAGGGTTTGGCAAGCAATATACGAGTGTGGTAAAACATCTAGTCCGTACATCACAACGGAGACGATGAACACTCAGGGATGTCTCCAGATGCGATTATTGCCGATGCTCAGGCTGCACGAAGGTTAAATAGTGTTTTGGCCTGATTTGGCGTCATGTCATTACGCAAAGGACACTTTAGAATGGTACAAAAGTCAAAATGTATGTTTCGTGCCGAAAGACATGAATCCGCCAAACTGCCCGGATGCACGGCCAATCGCGACTTCTTGGGCTTTAACCAAAGCAAAGCTTCGAAAATTCATAAAACCAGCGGACGACATCCAAAAATTAAAAAAAAAATTGGCCAAAAGTGGTCAAAATGGTGGGAAGTAAAACTGTGCAGAAGCTAATGGGTCATGTTCGAGGAAAAGTTAGGTGTCTTGGCTATGATTAAATATTTTGATTAAACGAGAGTAAAATATCATATAAAACACAAATACAAATATGATTTGCCAAATAAAATTATTAGAACTAAAAAAACATGACTTTTTTGTTATTTTGAAAGTGTGCTTATACTTTCAGGAACAGTCTATATTTGTCCCCTCCTTAAGAGTCTGTCAAAACGGGTCATCCGGATTGTCCCGGAATGACCAATATGGTCATTGGTCCATTTCAAGGCTACACGGAAACAAACCCGCTCCTAAAGATGGTCAGAACGACTCATGATGTCATGAGCCTAGTGTATTTTCACTTTATGAAAGTACACCATGATTTGGGTTCATGATATCATGATGAATGCTCCCGTAACGCACCCGAGGCGTTACGAATTGCATTGCTGAGAGGAAATCATTAATCGGAATCACGATATCATGAGTCACTGCTCCCCAAATCATGATTTGAGTTCTGAAAATCATGACCTTGCCTCTTGATAGTGGATGCGCAATGTTTATGATTCCACGCTTATTTTCTAGAACCATGCATCCAAATCATGATAGACAAAAAAAGGGAAGAAAAAATTAATCATGAAGTTTTTGAAAACCTTAGCTCTTTCACGCACGCTAGGACCAGCGGGTGGATAGTCATGAAGAAAACGAATATTTTTTTTGGCTCAGGAAGTACTAGCACACCGGTCCCAAGCTTAATGATTCGCCCCTAAGACCGTAACTCACACCAATACACTCTCAAATATTCTGTCAAAATAACATAGCAAATCAAAACAAAAACAAAGATACTTGTACCAAAAGGTACTGAAAAGCGCAAGAATGCATGGCAAGGTGCAGACTGCAAGGTGTACTTTGGAACTAGGGGTTCTACAACAGTGAACCAATTTCAAATCGCTAGTTGCACATTGATTGTTGCACCGCCCCCACAAAAAAAAAAATATCCCAAACATTATTCATATTATAGTTTCCAAGAGTTTGCGGTGAGTTTTGAGAAAATAAATTTGAATCTGTTTTTCCCTTTTTCTCCACACCATCAGATAACTTGATTAAAATAAAATGGAGAATGTTTTATTAAAAAACCGAGGGGAAGGCGGACGGGGGCGCCCCCAGAAACACACCACCCCGTCACAGGGAACATTGTGTAAAAAAAAAAAAAAAAAAAAAAAACGAGTGCTGAGTTGATAAAAGCATGTTTAATTGTTTGACAATTCACTTACCTGTCGGAGCGGAGAAGGTACTGGACGGTACTGTTGAGGCAACTGACTACGGTAACTGTGTAACGGGTATTCTGTTGAAAAAAATCGGAAAAACGAGCACTGCATTTAGTCGGTAGCAAACAACTTATTCTTTCATATTCTTGCTCGTTAATTTATCTCACTTACCGGTACTTTAGCGGACACGATATGGCGACGGAACGCACGACCTTCTTAATAAAAATAACCTAAAATTCAACACTCTATTAAACCGTTCAAAATTTCAGATCCGAACGCGAACGATGCTGAAACATGATTTAACACGTTTTGACAGATACACGTAACGCTGGCAGTGGTCATGATTTCTGGTTCATGAAAATGGTTGCGCTGAATCATGATATTGGTCATTTTGGTCATTCGTAGTCATAATTTCATGATTTATAGTCATGATTTCATGAAAGAATGCAGTTTCTGGTTTCATGATATGCAAATCATGAAAACTGGATCAGATTTGTTTCCGTGTACTGGCGCCAATGTTCAGAACCGCATGATATTTTAGGTTTGTCAAGTATGAGAGGATAATCGGGTAAAATGGCCCTTTCCTGAGGTCAACCCTAAACGAAACCACCGCCGTTCGATTCTCCGGAAGTTTTTACATAATTACAATGCAAATAAGATTAGTTTTACTAGCGCCGATCTTCAGAACCACATGGTATTTGACATTTTTCAAGTATGAGGGAAAATCGGGTAAAATGGAACCTTTCCTGAGGTCAACCCTAGACAAACTATCACCATGCAATTCTCCAGACATTTTTACATAATTACAATGCAAATAAGACTAATTTTACTAGCGCCGATCTTCAGAACCGCATGGTATATGAGTCAATGCATGTATGAGGGGAGATTGGGTAAAATGGACCACGTCCTGGCTTCCGATCAAAGTAAAATTGGTTCCATTTAGTTCTACAGCTTTTCCGGCAAATTAACAGAACATTTGGGTTCAATATAGTAGCACCAAGTTTAGTTTTTGGGTATAATTTGGGTATGGGTTTTTGCATAATAATTCTAGTTTGCATCCAAAATGAGGGGAAAAATGGGCAGAATAGGACACTTAATGTGTACAACCTTAAATGAAACTTACACCATTCGATTTCCCGATTTTTTTCTCATAAAATAAGCTATATTTCAGGACTCCTACCCTGCGCCGTTCAAATTAATGGGATTTTTGATCCATGTATGCCCACTATGTGCAATGTGTGATCCCCACAGTCAGGGATGTCAATGTTCCAGTTTAAACTGGATTCTTCCAGATTTTTTTACGGGATCCAGTCAAACAGTCAAATTTTCAAATCATCCAGTTTTTCTGACTTTTGTCCAGTTTTTTCCAGTTTTTTTTTTCACAACCCTGTTTGCTTTACCCATTAATTGTTGGGCATTTTTTTAAATGTGGAAAGATTCCTATCCCCTTAAAAAGGCTTCTGTTTCTTTAGCGTTTATAAATCAACTTCCTCTATCTGTCAACTGCAGCTTTTTGAAGTTTTATCGACGCAAACTAGTGAATGATTTGAATTAAAGAAGTGTGAACAAGAGGGAAACAGATTAGTTGGGAAAACAAAGAAGATAAGTATCAAGATACTGATAATGAATTCTGGGAACTTATAAACATTGACTTTGATGATTTGAAGCATGAAAATGATGCCACGTTGTTTTGGGGAAAGGTTTTAGCATTGAAAAGATTTGACATTTCATTTGCTTTTCCGAATCTGAGGAATTTGATACCAAATTAATAAATTCTTTTTTTTTCGTTTATAATATAAACAAAACTACAATTTGAAATAGGTTTGGGACAAACATGATGAAGGGAATTTTGGGAACCAAAAATTCGGCTACTTTCAATCAGGAAAAATCAGGAAAACTTTAAATTAATCAACACATAAAAGCCAAGTATAATTATCAAACGTATGATTCGGTTAGAAGAGAGACCAAAGAACAGTGAATATTTGTTATTGTTATTCGGGTTAAGTTATATTGGTAAAGTTTAAATACAAAACACAAAAAATATTAGGTGCGCAACTAAGTTCTCGCTGTTTTTTGGTGAAAGAGGAACTTTATTTTGAAAACAAAGGTTACAAACGAATTATTCAAAGTATTGCCCATCACTAGCTACGACTTTTTCCCATCTTTCTGGTAGAACGTGAATACCATTTCGAAAAAACTGTTCGTCTTTTGATGCTATCCAAGAATCAAGCCATTTTGAGATGTCATCATATGAGTGGAATTGCTGACCAGTGAGACCATGTGCCATCGAACGGAACAAGTAATAATCGGACGGTGCAATATCAGGAGAATATGGCGGGTGGGGTAGGACTTCCCATTTGAGCGTTTCCAAGTAGGTTTTCACGGGTTTCGCAACGTGAGGTCGAGCGTTGTCATGCTGAAGAATCACTTTTTCGTGTCTGTGCTCGTATTGTGGCCGTTTTTCGTGCAGTGCTCGGCTCAATCGCATCAATTGAGTTCGATACCGTTCCCCGGTAATGGTTTCGTTTGGTTTCAACAGCACATAATAAATAACACCAACTTGGTCCCACCAAATACACAGCATAACCTTCGCAGCGTGAATATTCGGCCTTGGCGACGATGTTGAAGCATGCCCGGGCAGTCCCCATGAATGTTTCCGTTTTGGGTTACTGTAATGAATCCATTTTTCGTCACCCGTTACAATGCGATGTAGAAAACTCTTCCTTTTTTTGCCGCTTGAGCAGTTGTTCGCAGACGAAACATCTCTTGGCTTCAAATCGTAAGAAACCCAAGTTCCTTGCTTTTGAATCATTCCCAACGCATGCAATCGCTTAGAAACGGCTTGGCGGGAAACTCCTAATCCTGAACCAAGCTCTTCTTGCATTTGACGCATTTTTCGAAGTTTTTTGGCCTTCCTTCACGCGGACGATCAACACTGAAATCACCGTTTTTGAAGCGACGAAACCGATCACGACACGTTGTTTCACTCAGAGCAGCATCACCGTAAACTTTTTGGAGCTCTCGATGTGCTTCAGCCGCCGTTTTCTTCGAATGAAAGAAGAAAACCAACACTTCCCGCAAATGACGATTATTTGGCACGAAATCAGACATCTTCAAACAACAAACATATATAACACTAAACCAAAATCACTGATTTGGCAAAGCGGTTTGTTTACCCTATGTCTGAGCTTGTTTTATGACGCTTGAGATGTACAACATTCGACCAGCACTTACTACTGGCGCCATCTATTGCTAAACAGCGGGAACTTAGTTGCGCACCTAATAAATATTGTTTTATTAAAAGTTTTGCAAGTTACTCCTGAAAGTATTTATTTTTCATTAATTTAAAAGGAAAATTTTCTACTATGAAAGTCATGCGTTTGATTTGAAAGGTTGAATTTTTGGCTAAGGTTGCCGGCGTCCGCGTGCTCGTTGCTCCCGTTCGCTTTTGTACACGTTTTATAAAAAATGTTTTCGATTTCGGCTGTGAATTATTTTCGAAGTGAGTAATCCCATGAAATTGAGTTATTTCCATCAGTTCCATTCTGAAATTCTATCGTCCAGAACGAAGTCAAGAATAGAAATGAAGTCTCAACTCTGCCATTGTTTTTTCACAGCTACCTACATATAATCCCTATAGGATATATACATGATTCAATAACAATGAAAATTGTTTCAAAAAGAGAAAAATGATTTATTGATTATATCTGACTTTTAAATTAACCGATTTTCAAAGAAATAGCTTGCTCTTTGAAATTTTAAGGTTCGTCTGATGAATAACCATTTTATGTTAAAAGTAATGTTATTATGTACTCAAATCAAAATCCAAACAGAATACTTTTACTATAACTGCACGACACTTTCTAGTTGAAAGTCCATTTTGGAATAAAAACAATTCGCTTTTATTTCCGGCGATGCAACGGTTTCGATTTGACAGTTCTACAATTTGTTTTGAAAATTTCAACTTTTAAATGTACAGAGCATTAACATTTTGAATTGATGGTTTGAAGCTTTTTGTTTTGAAAGCAAACCGCTTTCTACGAATAAGAACCAACGCAACTTTTCAATTTTACCAATGTTTTTTTTTATTTTTAATTTGAATAATCATTATTCTTTGTGAGCAGGTTAACAAATAAACATATATTGTATTTTAAATTCAGTTATTGTCTTGGTTTAAGTTTCATTTGTTTACACATAAATGATAAAATCTGATTTTAAAATAACACAAAGAATGCTTTAAACAGTTTTTAGAATCCATCTTAAATGGCCGTGGGTTGAATGTGGTACATGTTTAATAGCACAACAGATTCAAAGATCGAAATGTCATTTAGGTCAAGCGTTATAGAAAAAATATAATGTCCTTCGTGGTTCCACGCATAATTAAAAACAATTAATTGGCAATTCCCCATATTATTGTTAACTATTTCCCATATTGTTGTGACAATAACCAAAAAGTTGATAAGTATAAGTTAACAGTACACTATACAGTTTTAACCATATGGCAGAAGCCAAATAACATTATGCTGAATAGGCGGTTGTATTCGCTTTATTTTCGTTCTATTTTATGTCAAAATGTTGGGATAAAATCCAGAATTGAAGAAATCTTACAATGACAATATGGCATACAGTAACCAACACAAAGAATTTCTAGTTAAAACCATTACAGAACAATTTCACATATTATAACAATATATCTTACATACAACATATAAATTGTAATATGCGACAAATGGTTTTTCATTACGTAGGCTATTTCTTGATTTTTTTAGGATCCAGTTTTTTCCAGTTTTTTTTTTTTTGCATTCTTCCAGGTTTTTCAAAACAAATATTGGCAACGCTGCCCACAGTCAAGAATGGTGGAGGGTCAGTGTTAGGCTGGGGATGCGTTGCAGGGGACATTTTTGGTGACATTGTGAAAATTGAGGGTATCATGGACAAAATAGTCTGCTACAACATTCTTCAACGGCACGCTTTTCCGTGTGGGAAAAGAATTGTGGGTCGCGGATTCGTTTTCCAGAGAGATAATGATCCTAAGCACACTTCTAAATTTTGCCGGACATCACAGCCAAAGAGAAGCAGAAAGAACTCAAATATATGGAATGGCCTCCTCAGTTGGCGGATTGTAACCCGATCGAGTTGCTGTGGGATAAGTTGGACGTATAAGTGAGAAAATTGCAACCAACTAATACAAAATAGCTTTGAGTGTTCCTACAGAATTGCTGGAATAAAATAACGACGGAATCATTGCATAAATTGATTGAAAGGATGCCCAGAATATGCGCTGCTGTAAAGGCCTTCCCAAACCGCAGCGTTTTTTGCCGCCGCCGCAGAGAAATCGCCGCGGTGAGATTACATGGCGGTTTATGGGAGCGCACAAACCGACTCGATGCGTTTTTTAATCGCATCGGTTTGTGTGTAATTTCATTGCGGCGATTTTTTCGACGCGATTTCGCAGCGGCTGCAGCAAAAAAAAAACGCTGCGGTTTGGGAAGGCTTACATACGAGCATAAGGCGGATATTTCGAAGAATCAAAAATATAAATAAATACTTGCGGGTTTCTCTGTGAGTTGACCATGCTTCCTGATCATTGGCAGCAAACGTCGACTCAAGAATTCCCGTCTTCATTGTCTCTGATGCCACAAACAGATCTGATCACATTCCGCATTTGCAGATAAGCGTCCTCCCTTAGCTCAGCCGGTAAAGGCGCAGCTACAAGGCAACACCATGCTGGAGGTGGCTGGGTTCGATTCCCGGTCTGGTCTAGGAATTTTTCGTTAAGGAAAATTTCTCGACCCCCTGGGCATAGCGTATGATTGTACTTGCCACACAATCATACTAATGCAAAAATGGTACCTGGCATCGAAAGCTCTCAATTAATAACTGTGGAAGTGCACTTAGAACACTAAGTTGAGAGCAAGCAATAAACTAATTGTGAAAACAATAAGCTTGAAATGCGGAAGAAGAAGATAACATTCCAACGCATTGCTTTTCTCGGGAAATTTCTGGTAAATTTTTCTTCACGCACGGTGTAATATTGATCTCCCGGAATCGTCCTCAAGTCAAATTTGTTTCATCGTCGATGACAATACACGCTGATTTTCCACAGCTTAGACCGTCATACAGGTTCCGAGCCGGCAGTTTAACGGTTGCGGCCTGTATTTCACTCCGTTTTGGCATCTTCTGCTTCTTGAAGGTTTTAAGATGGATTCTTCCCTTGGCACGTCGGACGTTACCCTTAGAAGTACCCAGCTTTTTGGCAACATCTCAAACAGAACTGCTTTTTTTATTTAAAAATGCCATAATGATCTTCCGGTTCATTGTTCAACATTTTGGTGCGTCCGCAAAGCTGCAATCCTCACCAAACTTTAGGATGGCATTCCGAACCATTTCGATAATCACACTTTGCAGTTCCGCCAGTTGACTTAGGGAAATATTGGATATAAGGTCTGTATCCGCAATAATCCGGACACCTCAAAACATGAATAAAACATAAATTTCGCATTATATTTCCGTCGTAGTTGTTTATTTCAGATTCATGGGATGTGTTTTAACAATTCGTGAAGACAAAACATAGTTATTCGGTATTTGCATAAAATAACTTTGCGCTTAACTCCGTCCATGAGGGTTTGTACAGACTCTTCAGAAATCGTAGAAGCCGTCTCTGTCCAAATTTGCTGGAAGTGTTTGATGTCTTTGATTCCTTGCTTCTTTCCAGAAAGCTTCCACTTCATCAGAGCCCAATAACTCTCGATTGGTCGTAGCTCTGGGCAATTTGGCGGGTTTGAGGTTTTTGGTACAATGTTCACTTGATTTGCTTGGTACCACTCCATCGCAGTTTTAGCATAGTGGCATGATGCCAAATCGGGCCAGAACAAAGGTTTTTCTTTGTGACTTTTGATGAAAGGTAGCAATCGCTTCTGCAGACACTCTTTCTGATAGATCTCCTTGTTGATTGTGCCTGTAGTGACGAAAGATTTACTCTATTTCCAAACGTGAAAATTACTAGCCACACAAGGTATTTTTCGGGAAATTTCGATGCCTTCTATGTTCTAAAATGCTCAGCTGTAGCATTTCTGGCTATAGCAGAATAAAAAGCCAGCCCTGGAAGCTGCTTGAAATCCTCCAGGACATAAGTTTCATCGTCCATAACAACGCATGAAAACTTCGTCAAATCTTCGCAGTACAAACGTCGAGCCCATTATTTTACTGCCAAGTTCTGTTTGTCGTTGCGATTTGGAACTGCTTTTACTTTATACGACTTAAGTCCCAAACGTTGTTTTGATTTTTGGACAAAACCAGGCGACATCCCCATTTTACGAGCTACCGTTCGAATGGAGAGATTTGGGTTTTTCGTTAATATCCTTTTCACCTTTCGGTCCATGACAGGATCAGCGCGTCCAATATTTTGGTAACTTCTAGGTTTCCTCTCCACCGTCAAACGTTCCGAAAATGATTTGAGCACATCGTGAACAGTGGATTTTTGTTTTTGCAATGTTTTTGCAAGGCCCCGTATTGACAAGTCAGACATCTTGAATACTAAACATGAAATGTAAACATCAATCATAGTCTTTTTCATTATAGACTCTCAGCTATACCACAGTGAAATTTTTCATGCCTACGAGCAATATTTCGAAAGTTACAATGATTTGAAGGGGTCCGGATTAATGTGGATACAGACCTTAGAGCACCATTTGTGCACAATCTGTTTACGCTTTTTGGGAGAAATGCCTCGCATTGTGGCAAAAATCCGATTCAGACTCACAAACTTGTTTTTCCGAATGTAAACAAAGACACTCAGTGAACAGGAGCTGTCTTACGTCATCTGGTTTCATGCAGTTTTGTGTAGAAATCGTACTTATACTTTCTGGGAAATCCTATGTTTTTCACCCTCACCCATATTGTAAAAATATTGGATTTATTGAATCTCACTGAAAAAGATTTTTTCTTGCTGTTTTTGTTGTTGTTTTAAAGAATAAGCAGCAAATCAAGATGTGCATTTTTGCAGATTCTTGGATTATTTTTTTGATCTGAACTCAGATGGCTACGCTTTCTTAAAGACCCTTAAAATAAGACGTATCCTGAATCTAATATAAACGCAATCATCATCCAACTAAACTAATGACCATCCAACTAATAACTACTAATAACACCTTTTCTCAACATTTTCAGAAAAATTCTTCCAAAGCAAATTGCTGCTGGCCTTCCTGGGCATCATTCTGGTTATCAAAATCATCAAGATCAAAATTATGTGGCTGCTACCATTGCTGGTCGGCGTCGGAACGGCTAAGAAGTTGGTCCTGAAGTTCTTGCTGTTCCTCTTCCCGGCTCTGTCGCATATCTTCAAGCTCTGCTCGTACTACCATGCATCCTATCACAAGCCAAACTTCCACCACCATCAGCATCACATCAGCCATCTGCACTCGGTAAGTACATTTACAATTGAAATTACAACCGATGATTTCTCCAACAGTCAGAGTGCCTAGCAGACAAAAAGTAAACAAAGCCGCTTGTATGCGATATTTGAGCTAATTGTGCCAGTTCCACTGCCCAAAATAGTGACCTACATGAAGATCTTTTCCCAGCCTCAAAAACAGAGCTTCCAAATGGGAGAAAGCCCTCCAGGGAAAACACTGCGAGCGGTAAATATCGGTCAACGCAGATTGTATAACCAGCGTACAAATTATCACCAAACAAGGCATGAGGAAGTTTCTCAGCCGACCTGATTCATAAATCTTGAATGAAGCCACAAACCAGCATCAGCAAAAAGCGCTTTAGGCAATTATCTTGTTATTTTTCGGACAGCGCTTCCCCCACAAATTACCCAATTCATCGTTATTAATTCCCTTAGGAAAAACTCAATTGATCAAACCAATTTTCACATTCTCTTCGCAGTTCTACCCACACGAACACAAGGAGCTTCCGGAGTTGATCTTCACCAAGCCCCCTCGTGGTCATCCCTCGGAGTACATTCACGGAGCGCCTGTGCCCCCGCATGCCCATTTCCAGCCGGAGATCCACTACGAAAGCTCTGGACCCGGTCTTGGATCAGAGTGAGTATCATCATTTGGACGGGGACGGTCAGAGTCATGGACGCGGACCTTTGCATATACACGTTTGAAGGTGTAGACAAACAGAAGCTTAAGGCCAACTAAGACAGGGCCTCCGCCTCGAAAAAAAAA
>JAHHFK020000603.1:0-31174 GCA_024533555.2 Aedes koreicus | reverse complement strand
AGCCGACAGAGATTGCACTCGGATGAAATTCGAGCTATAGTAACTGAGATGGATAGTGAAGAGGATGACGATGCATCAGATGTCACAACTCAGATACACAACTGAGTTTGCGATAAACGACGATGATGATTATGATTCGGATGATGTTTCCGATGAAGCGGTATTCGACCTGTCCACAAAAGATTTAACTCGGTGAAGCACAAATCCACTACCAGTTTCACAAACAAGAAAACGAAATATTCTTCGACAACAAGGGGGAGTTGCCAAATACTACATGTACACAGCAAAGGGAGTGTTTAAAACTCTGATTACACCAGAAATGTGTAAAGTTATTATTGACGAGACTAATAAGAAAGCTGCCCAAGTACTGAAAAAAGTTCCAGAGCTTAGCAACAATCATGACCCGTTTACAGAAGAGGAATTTGATGCCTTTTTGG
The DNA here is from genome assembly GCA_024533555.2 of Aedes koreicus. Taxonomy (NCBI): domain Eukaryota; kingdom Metazoa; phylum Arthropoda; class Insecta; order Diptera; family Culicidae; genus Aedes; species Aedes koreicus. Next base: position 30,737 of record JAHHFK020000603.1, on the reverse strand, counting down.
GGATACTCCTTTTCGCTGGAGTTCATCGATCCAATAAAGAAGCGGTGGAAGAACTGTGGAAACCACAGCACCTACCACTTTTCCGGTCATCTATGTCACGCAATCGCTTTCGTGAATTTTCTACGTTTTATTCGGTTTGATGACGGAACGACACGCGATGTTCGTTCGAAAAATGACAAGGCAGCTGCAATAAGAATGCTATGGGAAAGCTTGAACTTGAATTTGAAAAAAGGTTTTATTCCATATGAAACGTTAACTGTAGACGAACAGTTGTATGGATATCGTGGGAGAACAAAATTCACCCAGTATATGCCCGCAAAACCGGACAAATACGGCATCAAAATATTCTGGGTTTGTGATGCCAAAACGTCCTATCCTTTGCAAGGAAATATTTACACTGGAAAGGCATCAGATGAACAGCGGCAATCAAATGTTGGCGAACGGACAGTGTTGGATTTAGTAGCACCGTATAAAAATTCTGGTAGAACAATTACAATGGACAATTTTTTCACAGGTGAGTATTTTAAGCAAAATGATTTCAACGTCACTAACAAAACGCGACGCGAGACAATAAGTGATTTTGACGTAAATCTTACTATCTTTTAACACTACCACTTTCATCCCAATTATGTGTCATCCTAAATTTTCCATTTCTGCATCTAAACTAACAGTATTTTTTACGGTTTAAAAAATTATGTCTATTTTAAAAACTCTAGGATATAGTTTGGCGAAGGTTTTGAACACATGGAATATGACGATGATTGGTACCGTTAGAAAAAATAAGCGGTTTCTACCTGGCAACATGTTACCACATAAAAATCGAAAGCAATATTCCACTGCATTTGCGTTCAACAAAGAAGCTACGTTATGTTCATATGTACCGAAGAAAAATAAGGCCGTAGTTATGATATTAACTATGCACACAACTGTTGAAATTGAGGAATCTATCGATGCCAAACCGGAAATCATCAAGTTTTATAACATAACAAAAGGTGAAGTAGATAACATGGACAAACTGTTGGCCGAGTATTCCGTCCAGCGGAGAACGAACCGGTGGCCTTTGGAAATGTTTTATAATATGCTAAACATTGCTGGATTAGCCGCTTGCTTCATATATCATGAGCATAATAAGTTTTTGACATCAACGGAGAGGCGTAGAAATTTTTTGCACGAGCTTTCGGTACAGTTATGTTTTCCGGCAATACAATCGCGGATGGACAATCCAAAAGTGCAGGCCAAATTCTTCACGCGGACTGCTATTGAACAAGTTCTTGGAAGAGAACTTGCAGTCGAGCCTGAACCTTTAAAGATTTCAGTTGAACATGATGCTGCCGCAAGGGTTCCTCAAAATGGCGCCTGTTGTTACATATGCAGGAGTGAGGAAATGAAACGAAGAAAAACCCGAAAGAAATGCGATTCTTGTTTGAAAGCGGTTTGTATTGAACACAGCAGAAATGTTTGCAATAAATGTTGAACTCTATTATTTATTTTTTTTACTTATTTTTATTTCCCGAATAAAATTTGCATTCACACTGAAAAACATTCCTGCTTATTTTTTGTATACTCAACATCTAACATCCGTGGCTTCACGGGAACCTACTCTGATCGGGCCACTCCGAAGCCAAGTGACAGGATGGCCCTATAACTATGACGAACGTTCTTCTGAAACGATTTCAAGAATTTTGACACCCATATTGTTAGGGTTCAATTCAATTAATGTTCTGGCCATCCGTGACCGCATGGGAACCTGCTACGGGATAATTGCTCTAGGATCAAGTGACCGGATTGTGATTTGGCAATCACACATATTCCTGTGTATTTTCGAACGACTTTTAGTGTCATTACTGGTGATTTTCTATTGGAATCTTCTACTTATACTTATTGTATACCATATTCGGAACGTGGTTCCGGAAATCCATTTTTTCCGGAGATAGATTGTGTCCATCAGTCATATTAGGCAATTTTGAAAAATTGTTTAAGTTCTTGAATCCAAAACTGCTAATAGATTCGAAATCGGTTGAATATTTCCATAGTAATGGTCATTTTAATTTCGTGGGTAACCCCCCCCTCTTCTCACCCAACATACCACCTCCCAAAAAAAACCCCACCCAAAAAACCTACACCTTCACTTCCCACAAAATATCACTCCCTCCCACAACATTCCCCCCTTTTAAATTGAAGTGTAGCATCATGCCTCTATTTTGATTTTGAGATTAGCACTTCAGTTATCGAGATATCGTCGAAGGAAGAGAAGCAACGCATCAAAATTTTGCACGTGCATGGTGAAAATTCAAACTACTCTCACGCCAAGTTGGCGAAATTGTTGAATGTGGCTGAATCAACTGTTACAAAGGTACTAAAAGTGTTCAGTGAACGTTTGTCGACAGCCAGGAAAGCTGGATCGGGAGGAAATCAAAAGCCGGCGGCCAAAGCGATAACAAAAAGAGCTGCCCGCTGTTTCGAGCGGAACCCCAACCTCTCCGTGCGAGATGTCGCAAACAAGCTGGGAGTGGCGCCTTCAACCGTGGATAGAGCTAAAAAACGAGCTGGACTATCGACTTACAAGAAAGTGGTGACTCCAAATCGCGACGATAAACAAAACACGTCGGCCAAAGCACGATCGCGAAAGTTGTACACGACGATGCTGACGAAGTTTGATTGCGTGGTACAGCACGATGAAACTTACGTCAAGGCAGACCTTAGACAGCTTCCTGGACAGGAATTTTATACGGCAACCGGACGGGGAAAGGCGGCAGATATTTTCAAGCACATTAAACTGTCAAAGTTCGCGAAGAAATATCTGCTGTGACAGGCCATCTGTACCTGTGGCTTGGAGAGCAACGTTTACATTGCAACTGGAACCGTCAACCTGGAAATTTATCTCACCGTCTACTGCCTTTCCTGCAGCGACACAATTGTTCCGTTCTATTTTGGCCGGATTTGGCATCTTGTCATTACGGAAAAAATGCCATGGAGTTGTATGCAGCCAACAACGTTCAAGTGGTGCCCAAGGACAAGAACCCTCCTCACACGCCAGAGCTCCGCCCAATCGAACAATATTGGGCCATCGTCAAGCAGAACCTTAAGAAAACTGAAAAAGCTGTTGTGAGCGAGAAACAGTTCAAGGCAAGGCGTTCTGCCGGGAATAAAGTGGACAAGGAGACTGTACAAAATCTTATGGCAGGTTTTAAACAAAAGACCCGGCAACTCGCATTCGGTAAAAGCGAAGCTTAGCTGAATATTTCTCCTTTATTTTGTATTAATTGAACTTGAAAAAGGAAAAGAATTTGACTTATTAATAAAAACATTGATCGACTCACACACATTACTGTTTGACCAAATTTTGATCGGAACACCCTTTATACTGAGTTTTTTAGTTCCAAGAAAATGATACTGAACAATGCACAGAGTAAATTTAAGATCAAAAACCAACTACATAGCGGACCGTGCATAAACCACGTTATCTTTTTGGAAGGGGAAGAGAGGAAGGGAGCTGGCCAGAACAGATGCCCCATATAAATTTAAAAAAATTGTATGGACAATTCGGGGAGCGGGGGTCTGAAAATTCCAAATATGAGAACACGAGGTTTCTGGTTTTACTCTAAGCTCGTAAAAAGCTAAATGAACTTATCAAAATCACTATAGATTGATGGGAACGCATGGTTGGCAAGTTGCCTGTAAAAAAGAAGTTGTGTTTTCCAAAACCTCAAGCTGGAAATATTTTTTCTCCCATGTAGGCTTTGTGAAGTATGAACAAATGTCGCTAAAACGATTCCAACCTCACATGAGCGAGATCAGACGCGCACTCTTTTGCCAGTCAAGGGAGTGTCCTTTCCTTGCCTATTCTGCATTGGGTAGCTTAGTTATTTATTTATTTATTATGTCATCTTCGATGTAAACATCGTACAGACTACTCTAATTTCTAATATTCTTAATACTATTTCTAAATGTGCTTCTGCTGGTCATGAAATCGAAATGTTCATTAACGTTATTAAATGCTCGCAGGCAAGCGTCGAGTGGGTTGTTGAAACCATAACTAGTCCGATGTGCAGGTACGGCGACGAGTTGAGAGCTCCTCAATTGCCTCGGAGGAACATACAGGGGAACGTCTTGGAGAAGTTCGGGACAATCGATATTGCCACGTAGTAAGTCGAATACAACAAGATCCTGAATGTGAGTGCGCCTAGCAGATAAGGTTTCCAGTCCTATCAGCATGCACCGTGCGGTGTAGTCGGGTAAAGCTAAAGGGTCATTCCAAGGGAGATTGCGGAGTGCAAAGCGTATGAATGACTTTTGAATTCTCTCCACTCTGTTGATCATTGATGCATGATGAGGTGTCCAGACGGCGGCTGCATACTCAAGGATGCTACGGACCAAGGTGCAGAACAATGTTTTTTGTGCGTATATATCTGTGAACTGCCAGGTATGACGTCGAATGAGTCCGAGAACCGCGGAGGCTTTTGCCGTGACAAGTGCGACATGTTCGCTGAATTTCAACTTGGCGTCGATTGTAACACCGAGGTCGCAGATGGAGGATACACGCTCTAGTGAGGCAGAGCCAACTGTGTATTGATGCGTGATGGTGACACTCCTGCGGGAAAACGTTATCGCCTTACATTTTCCTGTATTTAAACTCATACCGTTTTCATTACACCACTGCATTACTTCATTGATGTCGTTTTGCAAGACGAGGCAGTCGAGTGGGGTCGTTATGACTCTAAATATCTTCAGGTCGTCGGCAAACATTTGCTTGAATGATGAAATACGCGGGCACAGATCGTTGACGAAAAGAACGAATAGCATTGGCCCAAGCACGCTCCCTTGTGGTACTCCAGAGGTAATTACGAATGCATTCGATCGGGCAGAGTTTATAGAAACAAAGGACTGGCGGTTGGTCAAATACGAAAGAATCCATTCAACTAACCAAGTTGGAAATCCAATGGCTTTTAGCTTTTCGGTTGCGTAAAGATGAGGGACTTTGTCGAAGGCTTTAGAGAAATCTATATAGATAGAATCGACTTGCCTTCGCGATTCGACCTTTCGAAACAGCGTGTTTGTGTAGCATAATAAATTTGTGGTGGTAGAGCGGTGCTGGATGAACCCATGCTGGTACTCTGATATAAGGGGATGAATGACATTATAGAGAGCGTTGTGAACCATGGTTTCGAATACTTTGCTAATGCAACAGAGAAGCGATATCCCACGATAGTTGTCGACCCTGTTTCGATTACCTGCTTTGTAGATAGGCACAATCGAAGCAATCTTCCAAACGCTGGGAAAAACTCTTTCGTTCATCGAACGGTTGAATACGCAGCAGACTGGAAAAGCTAGCGAACGTGCACAATATTTAAGTAACGATGGGGGAATGCCATCTACTCCAGGGCCTTTCGTTACATCCAAGTCGTTTAGTGCTTTCATGACGTCGTCCGGCGAGAAACGCAGCATTGGAAAGTTTATGTTAAATTCCTGGATGCGATCAAAACTAGCAGGGTAGAGCGGTGTTAGGTTTGAGCCGTAAACTGATTGAAAAAAAACGAATAAGTTAGCAGCGTCAGCAGGTGTGTTAGCGGCAATTCCGTTGAACTCAACTGTGTCCGGGATACGATTGTGGGTTCGTTGCGATTTCACGAACTTCCAAAATGCCGACGGGTTTTGCTTCAGGTTTGTTTGCACTCGTTGGACGTATTCTTCGTAACTCGACTTCAAAAGTTCGTTGTATCTGGTCTCGATTAATCGAAGATTATTTCTACTATCTAGTGATCTAGTGCTGAGATAACGTTTGCGTGATTTACGTAAAACGTTCCGTAAATTTCGTAACGCTGGGTTCCACCATGGTCGCGCTGAAGTCGGTCTCCTAACACGTCGTAGTAGTGGAACTCGTGCATATAAAGTTTCATACAGCTTGTCATAGAAGTAGTCAGCTGCAGCGTCGACGGAATCGCCCTCCAGAATATGATGCCAATTGATGGTAGACAGTTCGTTATTCAACGAGACGAAGTCGCAAAGCCTGACATTCAAATCAGATGGATTTGAATCGCACTCGAAATTCATTGGTGAACTACCGTAGGCGTCTAGTTTTAAGATGAATGGTCTGTGATGGTGATCGATGTCCAGTAGTGAAATCGGAGGCTCAAGTATAGCGACAGCGTCTGGTTTAGTAATAAAGGCCAGGTCTAAAAGTCTTCCATTCTGATTACAGAGTATATTGATTTGGACAAGGCCGTTAGTGAGCATCGGTTCCGTGAGAGCCATTTCCTGTTCGGTGGATGCGTTTGATGGTAAATATCCGTTCACATCATCGTCAAATCTCCAATTCAGATATGGGAGGTTGTAATCGCCTAGTGACAGTATTATATCATTACACGAGGACCTACCAATGATAGTCTGTAGCGCGTTAGTGTGAGATGTGTATAAATCAGCGCTGGAGAGAGGACGGAGGTAGATTCCAGTGATGAATAGCGATCGGTGTAGCAGATTTAAGCGCACAGCTCCATGCTCCAGATGATCGCAATTTTCAAACGAGACCGATGTGCATGAATGCTTTGAAGTGACCGCAATTAGTACACCACCACCTCTGGACAGTACACTAGTAGATTGACTACGGTCACCACGAAATATTCGGTAATCCGACGATAGCTCGCAGTCCTGAATATCCGCACGAAGCCAAGTTTCACTGAAAACCAGGACATCATAATCGCACGATGAAAGCTTTAAGCGAAGTTCAGTAGTCTTCGTGCGTAGACCTCTCACGTTTTGATAGTAGATGGAAAATATTGAATCCGTTTCACTACGTCGGTGTGAACATGCGTTGTTGCTGATGCCACTCAAATTAGCGCTGCTTGATGATGGAAGTGCGGATGTAGACGATGTAGGCACGACTGGGTCGGAGGGCGTAAGAGCTTCTATGATGCTTTGTGGTGAGCGTAACGGTGAGATGGGTCCCGTGTCAGCTGGTGGCAACGGAAATAATTCGGAAGCCGTGGTATGAAGAGCAGCAAATGGGTTGACATTTAGGTGGCTGAAACCCAGGGAAACATCAGGTACGGTATAATTCATATCGTATGTGTACTTGCCTGGAGTAGCGTGTTGGAAGACCCCATCACCAATGTCAAAAGCAGGTCCGGAACGACTAGGAGAGAAGCTGCAACTGGATATCACGACTGCTTTGACTGGCTCCGGGGCTTCCGTAAGGCTATGTTCTGTGCGTTCCGGTAGCTGCAGGTTGGCAATCGTATCGTAGGGGTTTATTGCTGTGTAAACGTGGGTGTTTGGTGCACTACAATTTCCATCGGTGTGATGTTTGTTGGCGATAGGTTTGCAATGTAGGGTTTCCGAAAATTTTGATTGGTGCAGTCCTCAAACTCCCGAAACAAGATACCTTCTGGCCAAGTCGAAGGATCTAATGCGTTTGCCCTCAAAGCTGGATCCAAACCAACTTTGAAGGAGATGAAGGTCATGTTTCTAGTATCAGCTCCTTCCAGATCAAGATTTGCTCGTACCATTGCTGCGATATCATCATTACTCACATCAGGTCGTATGCGTGATAAGTAGAGCCAAAATTTATGCGCTGGCTTTTGGATTACTGGAACCGAAACCACGTTTTGCCCTACATGCTTAGAACCCGACTTGCACTCGGATGCATTTTGTGGAAGTTCAGGTCCACGAAGTCGTTTGGCAGATCTAACAGGTTCGATTGAGGGCCAGCGCTTGACCGTTGGAGACAATATAGAAGGTACGGGCTTGGACAGCTGCTTAATTTCCGTCTGCAGATTTTTTATTGCTTCCGTCAGAGTCGCTAGCGGAGATATTTCATCGGCTTCTTTCGTGATGGAACGGAGATGAGAATTTTCGAAAAGATCGCCACAGTCATCGCACATCCAGGAGAGGTTTTTGCGATGTGTTGTGAAATAACTCATAAGAGCACGCGATACTCCCGACCGTCCTGAACATGCTAGATGGAACAAGCATCCACAGTATCCCCGACGAGCAATAAAATCTATGCCTGTGATGGCCTGGCAGCACTTGACGCAATTTTTTTCACCACTCATTCTGACAATAAATCGCCTTTAAGTAGGCTCACACCAGTTGCGTAAACGACCGCACAACGGGAACGAAAAGTTAATCGAGTTTGTGGCTTGATTGTCTCGATGAGATGGACAATAGGCTCGAAATGCAAGCTCAATGGTCACTTGTAAAAACAAAACAATATCGAATTTAATCGCGAATTACAACTAAACAATCATAACAACACTATTTTCACACACAGTCAACGGGATGTCGATGGATGGACAGTTTACTGGTATTAAATATAATTGGAAACACTCAGAAAAATAACAATAAAGACAGAGGCTGCACAATCAAGACACAATTCGACGCGATACAACACAAAAACCTACCCCCCCCCCCCCCCCCCCACCACATCCCCCCCCCCCCCCATCTCCCCCCACCCCCCCCCCCATACACACACTTTAATCGCCCGTGCCTTTGTTCTTCCAAGAGGGGAACAGAGCACACAACGTAGCAAGCAAAGAACGAGGCACAATTTACGACCGATGCGGCATATTGAGATTAATTTATGGTTAAAATATATATTTGTTTAAGAGTGTTTTTGGGATTTTCTTGTAGGATTGAAGCCAATTAAGTAACGCTTTTAGCGAACAGGGGATTATGAAAAGTGTAGTAAGCAATACTAAATAATAAAAACTAAAATACGTGTTGTTGTGATGTGATGTGCTATTGAATTATGAGACTATTCTACAATGATCAAAAAATGATTTATCTAATTGGATGAATTGATGTATCATCACTTGTATCTATTTTACTATACATATTACTGTAGCATATTTTGACCATCTTTAGTGCCATCGTGCGGCGAATAAGGGAGAGATGTAAGGAATATGAGACCAATTCCCCATACATAATATCATGATACAGAGTGCGGCAGAACGATAGTATGTCCTGTCCTAGTAATAAATCAAAAATCGCGAGTACAGGACGGTTGAAAAATTTCTCGATCGGTGATATTTCCGCAGCTTACAGTACAATAATTTTAAAATGAACACATATTGGTTGTAGGCAGAAAGACACCTGACAAACATTTAGTCATTAACAAATACTGTACTGCAAGTTTAAGTACCATCAATGTCCATAAATACGTAACAGTCCCATTATCATAGGGAATAACGCAATTTTGTTAGTTTATGCTTTTGTGGGTAGTTAAGGATACATTTCGATGATGTTTCTTATATTTTTAGAAGCGTAGAAGTGTATGCTTTTTTATTGCGTATTCAGTAAAATCCTATATTAATTTTGAATAGACTTAAGTACATTAAATACAATAGTCGAATTACCATTTGGATGAGAAAATCTTCAACAGTAATTCAGTGGAGTTTATTAGTTACTTGTTTTATTTACTTTTACGCGGTTCAACTAACGGACTGCTTTAGTGAAGTCTCAAAATAGATAAATAAACATCTATAACAACCATAGTCAGCCTGACATAAGAAAAGGCCTTAACAAGTTCTATGAAGACGTTGCTGAGGAGGATTTGCGGTAATTAATAATATCGTTCTTCACAGGCAAGTTCGCCTTTCCATTATGCCTCAATTTTTATTTCATTCTATTTCATGTATACTGGAAAATCAAAAACAGATTCAATGGGTCAAAATAATTTTAATCAACTTGTTGACTATATAACATATCTGATTACCAACTTTAATTTTTGTTGCAATGCATACCAAACGAAATTTTATAGAATGCAAATTGTTGTTTAAATTTTTACATACATTACATTAAATTAATCAGTCACATCCAATAATATCAGTATCGTACAAATTTTACTTTCAGTAGTAATTAAAATACGTTTAGGTACTTTTATGTTCTTTAAATACTCTTCAAATAATATCTAATACTTTGAGCACAAACTTAATACGTCTAAGTACAGAAAGTTTTTCTAAAATATTATTGAGTGCTTTGAATAATCTCAGAATTACTTTTGAGTACTAGGAATATTTTACTAGTTCTTCTAAATCTTTGTTTAGTACCAAGAAGTCCAAACATAGTTCGAGTACAACGCTCTACATACAGTGCTCTGCATCCTCCTCGCATTTCTCCGCACTTTGAAACAAGTTTTCTTTCAAATTGAGGACTTCAATTTCAATATCCCACAAATGATGCTCTTACGACGGCTACGGAAATTGTGAGAATCGTAAAATCTAACACACAAAATCTGTTCGGTAAAATTTCAAACTGCTGAAAAGTTAACTTAAACTTAAAACTAAATTAAAATCAAACTTAAAAATAATTCTTAAATTAATTTACATTAACATAAGGTCTTCCAAAATGTACACTGAATGCTTCATTCCAACATAATAGATAGAAAAATATAACATTTTAAAATCTTCCTTACATTTCATGTGCTGATGATTCAAAGTTTACTGACTTTTCAGCTGTTTGAAAACTCAGTACAAATTTACCGACCTCGGTAAAAAAAAACTAAGTGTGTACAGCAGAACTGAATTCAAAGATGCATTCAAGCTAAACCAACAAAAGTATCCCCCGGTACCGAACGCTACCAGATGGAGTCCTTTCATGCAGCTTTTGCTGGACTGAACGACTGGCAAACAATTTTTCGGTTCTATGTAACATTATTTTATAATCTAAATTTTAATATTAAAGAGTGTAATTGAAAGGAATAAAAAAGACAGAGTAGCGAAATATCGTCAGATGGGCCGTAATTACGAAAAACAGGATCGCCCTTAGGTCGTTGCCTTTAATTTCCCTATCGGTGCAAAAACGGACGGTCTTGCCGTCGTCGGTCGATTAAGTCTGAACTACTAATGCGGTCCATCCCAATCTTGTGTCGACTCGGCTCGCCAACCAACTGTAGCACTAGAATCACTGGACTTCGACGACAGGAGTGCTATGAAAGCCGAACGTCTAGTTAAATAATTTGAATTTTTTAGCGGCCACCTAGAATCCACGTAACCCAAATAAGTCAAATATTTTAATGTCTCATATAAACCATATACTGCTGTTAAATAAGTTACCTGCCTAGCCCCTTCCAAACAATGATGTGACCTATTAACCTCGAGTTAACACGAGTAATCGGCACCCCACTTTTACTAAAATCAATTATAAAACATTGTTAATAACAATATTGAATATCGGCTCCGCAAAGTGTTACACACGCCTGAGCCTAACAAATAAACGAACTGATTAAAAAAAAACATTTACTGCTATGCTGCAAAAAAAATAAAGTTATTTTACTACGCACATTTCCAATAATCTGCACTAAACTGTTTTTTTTTCATGAGTTATATTCGCCGGCTGTAACAACTGGTGAACCATCATATTCAGAATCAGCAACGTACACAGAATGTGAATGGATCAGTTTTTGTATACCAAATGAAACTAGTGGGCACCGACTCATGCATAATCGTTGTGTACGCTGAGCCATACTTTTATCGTCTCTTTTTTTTCGTTATCCCTTTTTTTTGGAAGCCCCTTTCCCCGTGTAATAAATGCCCCCTTATTTTCCCCAGGGAAACCCCGCCTTGGAATTTTTCAAAGACCCCCAAAATCGGAAAGCCCTGACGAATCCACGCAGTATTAACCCACACCACGCCTGTACCCTCATCCACACACGTCACTGTCACCTATTGATAGCCCCAACCTCTTGCAGATGAGAAGTGACCGGACGGAATTTTCCGCTGGTACCACGATTAATATGCAACCCACGTAAATCGCACTCAAGTGGGTCCGGAATATGTTGTTCCGGAGTTATTTCAGACGTCCATCCGCATGTGACATATGCTCGCTGACGGTAGATGGACATTGTTGATCCCCAACCGGATGTCAAGGAGTTCCAGAAATGTTGTTTTCGGGTTCATGAGTGGGTTGGACAGTAGAATAATAAATTTGCGATGGATCAACCTGTGCGAAATTTGCAACCAGGGCTACCCTTTCATGGGTTCCAAAAATAAAAGTTGGGATTTTATCCTCGAAACGTGATGGTTTGGGGTGAATGGAAGGAAAATGTTTGGGAACGTAATTTCAAGTAAATTACAACCCACGCTAAGCTCGTCAAGTTGTCGAACCTGTTAACAAACGGGTTCAAATAGGATAATGGATCAAATGTTTTTCGTAGGCATATCTTTTGATCTGAACTCAGTACAGTAGGGTGAAGTGGGGCAACGGTTTGCTGTCGGAAATTGAATGGAAGTGCAAATAAAACTGAACTTATAAAATACATAACGAAAAACAATTTGCTATATAGTCAAAACTATATTTTATGTTATTGTTATCAAATAATTTAATCTCGTTTTCACCATATAACCTCTACATTAACACATATTGTTAATGTATGCCATATTGTCATTGAAAGGTTTTTTATCGTCGGCACTCGGTCTGGATTATATACCAACTTTTTGGCATAAAGTACAGCAACAATTTTGTTCATGAAAATTGCCATTTTTTTATGGTTACTGCCTTTTCCCATCTGACATATTGTTAAAACTATATAGGAGATAGTTTGTTTACAGTTTTAAACTATAAGGGTAAATGTCGTAACAATAACGGAAACGATCGTCAACAATTCCAGGGATGGTTTGTGATTATGCGAGAACTTGTTTGGAAGATCTTCAAAAAAAAAATACGGTTTTATTATTTCTGAAAACTCTTTAACCGACGACTGAATACGAACTGAAAATAAATCAAATTTTAATTAATAGGAGTTGTGGATCGATCATTAAACATTCCAACGAAAACTAAACTTTTACCCAACCTTCCTCTATTCCATCGTTACGTATGGTTTTGAGCACAGCGCAAAAGTAATGTCGATTGATCCAGATACGAAACGAAGAGACGTTCAAACGTTCCTTAGCACAGCAATGCCAGATCTATGGATTTTTTCGCTTATATGCGGAAATTATCGACTTCCATGGAAATACGGAAATTCTACGGATTTTTTATTAGTTTTACGGAATTCTACAGATTTGAGTCATTTGCTACGGAAATTTTACCTATTTTTATCTTTTACGCGAGGAAGCGCCCAAAATAACATCATCACTTTAAAAAATAATCATCCCACGGAATCGACCGCGAGGGCAAATCTGACATCACTGCCACAGTGGCATCCAATCATATACCTCGTCCATTGTCGTCGCCGTTGTCACCGACTTGTAATCCTCCAGGCGCTTTGACTTTCGATCAGATCTCGGTGAGTGGGTGGATGCAAACGTCGGATAACATTTTCCCACGTACCTACCTATTGCAAGTCAAGAAAAATAAGAATTGCTTGATTGTGCCTTCTCCCCGGTCCCACACACAATAAACCGGATTCGCTATCCTTTTGGCTGAATTCAAATATCTGTGCGTCGTGAAACAAGGGCAGCGAGGGAGGGGAGGCATAAAAAATGGGATCAACTCTAAGCGGGAGTGGGTGTCGAGGTGAATGGCAATTTCACTGTTGCTACTGCCGCGGCAGATACAGAAGCCAGATAAGATTCAATAAATTCTTTGAAACGTTATCGGGCCTGTTTTCTTACGGAGGTTGTATCGGAAAGCTGCTTTTTTTTAGGGAATGGAGAATCTGCTTTGCTTCATAATTTTTCCCATGAATTGTGTAATGCACACGTGTCGTACTGTGGGTTCACCCGTGTGGAAGAGATAGCTGTATGGAAGGAACTCGTGAACATGGTCATAAATAAAAACAATTTGATAGTCTTTCCAATAGAAGTATGTTTGAAAGCAGTTAAGTGCTACTTTTTAATGATTTTCAAGAAAGTTGGATCACAGATAAAACATGAAATTTCGCTTCCAAAATATCTCAAAGTTAATTGAGCTAAGGATGTGTTGATATGAGAAATTCGGTTGAAAATAGTTGTATATGACTTCTGTCATTAAAATTTTGATAGAAAAGCACTTGTCAATAATACAAATACTTTTCAACGCTCTTTTTTGTTTCAAGCTATTCTCTCTGTGAAAAGTTTTTGTTGATTCTTTCATTACTTCAGGGTTATCCAGAAAAAAAATCGTTCATTGGAGAAATGGGCAATAATATAAATAAGTGTTAATTTTGATTTTATGATAAATCATAGTAAGTTTGCTCTCAGCGTATGTTATTTCTGTAATGATGAAATAACTCTCAACAACTTCATTTAAGACGCAGTTTTAAAAAAATTGATCTTGATTGATCGGATTTTGATCTATGAATAGAATCTTGTATCTTAAAACACATGTACACTCAGTAGCAAAAAAAAGCCGAGCAACATTTTTTTTTTTCAAAAACTGCCATGTTCAACCTTTTCTTACTTTGTCAATTATCAATATTTTTGGCTGAAAATTTGACAAAATTATAATCAATGTATAGACTTTATGTGCACAAAATTCCATATTGATAAGAATTATAAATTTGAAGTTTTCATAACACTCACATATGTCGTTTTTGGACATACCAATTTCAAAAATCCGTATTTCTGTGAAAAATTTAGGTAACATACTCAAAATTTTGTCATAGCCTAAAAAAATAAAGAAAATGATGTGAACAAAATTTGAACTCTTTCCATCAAGTGGTTTGGACTACAGCTGGCGTCAAAGTTGACGCACCAACATGAGTATTTCCCTTTTTCACCCGATATTGGCATCGATTCCGCCAGCTTTCTGGTCACTGTTGATAGAATTTCATTCCTAATCTTCTGAATGGCCAGTTTGAGTTCCAATTTGTTTCTTGCTTTTATTTTACCAGCAATATTCAATCGGTGCTTTACTTCCCACCACATGTGTTCAACGGGTTCAAATCCGGTGGCAGTAAAAGGGTTTTGAGTTGTTTAGGAACATTGTATAGCAACCATGCTCGTACTACCTACGAAGTGTTTTTCGAATCATTGTCCTTCCAGCAGAATCGCGAGGCAGCTCCGGATTTTGCACTGAAGGTTGCAGATTACTTCTCAGGATATTCAAATGCCAATTTGTCCATTGTGGTGTCGATAAACTCCTTAGTTCCCACTCAACTGGCCGTCTTTGAACCCCACAGCATGACGCTACTCCCTTCGTGTTTAACAGTAAAGTTCCCCACCATCTGCCTTCCATCGGTTCCAAATAGGTTAAGTTTAGTTTCGTCAGTGAAAATCACTTTGTTCCAGGACTCTGCAGGCTTCTCAACATACTCCTTCGCAAATACCATTTGTTTTTACTATTCGCTTTTGAGAGGAGAGGCCCTCAGGGAATCTTTTTCGATCGACTCGGATTTATCGACTCTGACTTTTTGACTCGGACTTAACGATTTGGACCTTTGTAATTAGAACTTTTTGACTCAAACTCCTCTATTTAAACTACGATATGATTTTGATTTTTTTAGGTCACGAAAAGCCGAATCTGTACGAAGTAACAATTTCTAGTTAAAATAAAGTTTCTTCAGACACAGATTATGATTCCTTGACTTGTAATTTCAGACACGGACTCGGACTCCTCGACCCGAATCCCTCAACTCGAACTTCTCGACAGGGACCCTTTAATTTGTATTTCTCGACTTGTACTTTTAAATAGACTCATATTACAGGGTTTGGACACCTTTAATAGACTAAGACGCTTATTTTCTTTCATAAAATCGAGTCACGTTAGGTTTGCAACTCTTTTTGTGTACACTGTACGGCCTGAAAAAAAAACGCATAATGCTTTTGGATACTCCAGAAGAGTTATTTATTTATTCATTTATCTTTTAACAGACATTTTAGTGTTCAAATGATAAAATTTAATTTCATAATTTTAACAAAAATTGTCTTCGCATCGAATTGAAGGAACCAGAGATATTCGCAGTTGGATTTGTGCTATGAAGTAGGATCCTGAACAGTGAACTGTTTTCAGGAACTCGAGATCAAGCCTGAGCATGGATGGCGACTAGCAGGGATGAGTTATCCATGCTATCCGTTGACAGTTATTAACAAAAAGAGCTTTGCCAGTGTCTCGATGAATAGAATCATTTGATAGGGGCTCTCGTAGCTTGGCAACCAGTTAGGCTGTCACAATAGAAGTCTTCGTAGCACATATCGAATGGAACGACGTTTGACAGTTTCAACTCATTTAATATCTCTATGAAAACGAGGTTCTAGCCTAATGATGCATTTTCTAGTATTGAATGAACCAGAGAACAGCTGTCTCGAATCTTCACGGATTGATTTCTGTAATGCTATCGATATGGTCAAGTTTCTGTCTAACACAACCCCTAGATTCTTCACCTGGATCTCCATTGAAAATCTACAATTTGATGAAGAATACTTGAAAAAGATCCGTGAATCCTATCTTCAGAATACCAACGTAACGTTGTTAAAGCCTGATTCAAAGTAAATTTGAACGCATTTTCGTGATCATAACTCAAGAATTAAATAACATAAACGGTTGATCAAAACGTCAAACAAAAGGGTATTAATTCAGCTTTTAAACGATATACAACAAATTATTACATTTCACCGTTTCAAGCACACTTTCGCACTTTACTTGTGATCGATGCCATCATGATCTGCACAGTCGCTGTTGACACTGTACCGACGAATTTATTCCATTTTAAACGCATTTGTTGTGCATTTGTCACTTCTTTACCGCATCCTAGAAGTTTTCGCTTGACAATTGCCCAATATTTTTCTATCGGTCTGAACTCAGGGCAATTCGGAGGATTAATCTCTTTAGCGACGAAATTAACATTGTTTGCAGCAAACCATTCAAGTACCTCCTAAGAGTAGTGGCAGCTGGCTTAATCAGGCCAAAACATAACGTTGGTCTTGTGTTGCCAAATGAAGGGTAAAATCCGCTTTTTCAGACACTCTTTAATGTAAACCTTCGACGTCATTGTGCGAGATGTGATGAAAACCTTGGTTTTAAGGCCACAACTGTAGATTCCTTGCCAAATCATTAGTTTTCGAGGAAACTTATCAGCTAAAGGGTGTATTCGATAAAAATGGCACACAGAAAATCTTCTGTAACTTTTGAATCGTATGAGTAAAAAACCTAGAAATTTGAGTAGATCTTATCCATAGTGTATATTTTACATCTGCCAAGTTTCATAGTTATACATTCAGTAGTTCCAGTCATGTCGTCGAAACAAGAAATTGTCCGTGAGAAAATTTTGTGCACTCACAATCAAAATCCAGGGGCGTCCCACCGGTGGATTGCTAAAAGGCTTGGAATTGCAAATACAACTGTGTCTCGTGTAATAAGAACCTTCAAGGAGCGTCTGAGTGTCCAAAGGAAGGAAGGGAGTGGTCGTAAAAGTGGTCCAATGGACAGTAAAATGGCCAGGAAAGTCGTACAACAATTCAAGAACCGTCCAAACATGTCAATTCGAGATGTCGCTAAAAAGTCTAAGGTGTCAGTCGGTTTTGTGCAGAAAACCATGAAGCGTGCTGGGTTACATGTTTACAAAGTACAAAAAGCCCCAAACCGGAATGAAAAACAAAACATCACTGCGAAAACCCGCGCCCGGAAACTTTACACGAAGCTGCTCACCAAATCCGGTTGCATCGTGATGGATGACGAAACATACGTCAAGGCCGACTTCCGTCAACTTCCTGGGCAAGAATATTTTGTTGCCAAGTCGAAGTTCGATGTTCCGGAGGATGTTCGAAAGAAGAAACTATCGAAATTTGCAAAGAAGTTTCTAATCTGGCAGGCGATTTGCGGATGTGGTGAAATAAGTGCTCCCTTCATCACTTCCGGAACAATAAACGGTGCGATTTACACGGAAGAGTGCCTTAAGAAGCGTCTCTTGCCATTCATTAAGAAGCACAAAGGATCAACTCTGTTTTGGCCTGATCTAGCATCCTGCCACTACGCTCGAAACGTATTGGAGTGGTACCGAGCCAACGGAGTCAATTTTGTGCCAAAGGATATGAACCCACCAAATTCACCGGAACTTCGTCCAATTGAAAAATTCTGGGCAATTATGAAAACGGAACTTCGTAAACATCCCAAAACTATAAAAACAGAGCTAGAATTGAAGAAAATTTGGGTAAAAACAACAAAAACACTGGGAAAATCGGTTGTACAAAATCTGATGGGTGGAGTGAAAAGGAAGGTGCGGGCATTCGGGATGGGAGACGAAATTGAATAAAACAAATGTTGTAAATCAAAACTCATTAGTAGTTCTTCATTCCCTGAAAATTTCAAGAAAATCCGATAATCAGTTTAATTTTGATGAGTATATATGTGTGTGCCATTTTTATCGAATACACCCTTTAAAACAGATTTATACCTGGAAGGGACATCCCCACGACCAGTTGCCAGGTACAATTTTCGTCCGAGGATTTGTTTATTATCCATTTTTTATTTATTTATTTATTTATTTATTTATTTATTTATAATCCATTTTGACATATGTTTCGTCATCCATTAAAATACAGCCATCAAATTTCGTCAAAATTCGTTCGTATAGTATTCGTGCTCGCTTTTTGGCCACTAAATTTTGTTTCAGGGAGCGATTCGTTACGAACGGTGGAACAATTGGAATCGTATTTTTTTTTTTGCAAAATCACGTATGGAGACACCTGCGTTGCCTTTCACGTACCTCAACACCTTTCTCCTCAGCTCTTTGTCCCTAGTGCCACTTTTATGATAGATGCGCTGTGCTCTATCTACACTCCGAGTATCCTTGTAACGTTTGATTACAAGACACACCGTTGACTTTGGGGATTTTAACACTTCTGCTATTTTTTAGGCAGACCACGAAGGATTCTCTAGATGTTTGTGCACAATTAATTTTCTTTTCTCAAGTTCCATGATCCGTAATTTTGAGATGCGTCGATGAATCGAGAAAAAGTTGAAAGACACCAAGGGCGCGGCGCGTTGGTCCACCCTAGCAATCTCCATGTTTCGTGGCCGTAGAGGACTACCGGTCTAATTTATGTCTTGTAGATGGTCAACTTTGTAGCTCGGCGAACTTTGTTTGGAGTCCAAAGTAGGCACGATCACCAGCCATAATTCACCTTTTTATCTCTCTACTGATGTCGTCTTCGGTGGTCACCAATGAGCCCAGATACACGAACTCGTTTACTACCTCCATTTCATCACCGTCGATCTGAATTCGTAGTGGGAGGCTACATTGTCTTCTCGTGAGCCTCTTCCTTTGATGTATTCTCCGTCCAGAACAAATAGGACCTCCCATCTCTAAGGTTGATTTTCCTAGGCATGGTTGCGTCACACACGCGTGTTAGTAGCGCAACGAGTTCATCTCCACAAGGGTCCTGAGTTTCGCTCATATTCCATATTTGTCAAAATATAATGTCCTCCATTTGCGGGTGAATGGAGGGGGTGCTCTTGTCTCCGCACGCTGCCTAGTATTGTGGACGATACTATAACGAACCGCCAAGTGGGCGCTATTGGTGTAGCTATCCTCCACCCTCCAGTTGCTCAACAGCTCATGGCTGCCGAATGTCACGTCGATGATCGACTCCACTTTGTTTTTATGGTAGGTTACCAACGAGCTTTGTCCAGTCAGCTCCGTTGTCATTCGATCAACCATCTGTGAAAACTGGTCAATCGACCATCTTGGCGGTGCATAACAGCTGCAGAAGAACACTTCATTCATCTTTACAACCGTGAAGCCCTCGTTTGAGGTAGACACTACCTCCTGAACCGGGTAATTGCCCGTCGTGATGCCGCCATATTGGACCTGTCCAAAATCCAGTTGCCGTTGTCGGCATGGATGCGATATGGATCGGACATTATGGTGATATCCGATGCCTACTCGCTGAGCTACCTTGCAGTGATTCAAGTTTAGTTGGGTTACCTACACGATAAACATCTATGTTTGTCCTTCTAAGACGGGCACTTAGGGCCTCCTGTGACGTACTTGTCGTCTGGTTTCCCAGAACACGGTAGTCGTTATCGTGACCACTAGGGTTCCGAGTGGTCAGTTTCGCAGCCGTACGGCTGCTGTGGCCACCTCGACCCCACATTAAGCCTTGATGGCCATGGAGATTTTGCTAGCCTCTGTGATCTTGACTAGGCTCTTACACAGGAGAGTCATTTGCGTGGTAAGGGCCAGCACCTCAATACCTTTTCCTATGGCTTGTTCAGCCAGTTTCTTGTACGCCACTTCCTTCAGCCTAGCGTTCCTCTTGAGCTTGAGGAGCATCTCGCCTGTGCGGGAACGGCGCATACTCCACATATCGGCACCCAAATCCGCAAGATTGGCGTCCCCGCACACCGCTACCAAGACCTCCGAGTACCTAGACTCTTCGGTCTTAACGAAAAGGGCCTCACTGCAGTTACGCTTACGAGCAACTTTTTGTTTTTCCTTTTCTTTTTGGAGCCTATGTCTCTTTTTCCGGACCTTCGTCCAGGAAGTTTCCCTTCTTCTCTGTGGTCATCCTTTGTTTCCTTCGCGTAGTAGCCTGTAGCCTGTTTAACGTTGAATGATCTACAATCGAGCATCTGTTCTCAGGTCAGACACGGCTCAAAGCAGCTTCTGTTCTCCATGTTAGAAGTGGCTTAGCTACCGTCTTGTTAGTGCATCCAGGACTCTAAATACAAATGTCAGAAATCCTTGTGGTGCTCAGGACTTTTATACAGCAGCATCACGATGGTTCACCTGTGAGATAGTGTGGTTGGTTGTGGCCCCAGAATACGACACCGATAAAAAAAAACTATAGCAAAGAATAATACACAAGGAAAAGATTCAAACCGGAACAATCGGCATGGACCTAGGCTACCGATAAGGACTAACGATTGGAAACTCGGAACCTGTAATTGCCATTTTTTAAATTTCTTTGGAAGTACTCGCGTGCTTTCCTACGAATTGAAGAAACGTAAGTTCTACATCGTAGCACTATAGGAGGTGTGCTGGAAAGGATCCACAGTGCGTACGTTTAGGGATGGTCTTCCAGAGCAACGGTAATATACAGGAGCTGGAAACAGCTTTCATCGTGATGAGGGATAGCAGAAGTTATTTAGTGGCCAATCAATCCCCGAATGTGCAGGTTGAGGATCAAGGGCCGGCAGGTTGAGGATCTACGCGCGACTGGAGCGTGAATACGAAAGCTGCCCAAGCCATGATATCAAGATCATCATTGGGGATTTCAACGCTCAGGTTGGCCAGGAGGAAAAGTATAAACTGGAGATTGGAAATTTCAGCGCACAACCGCCTTATTGACTTCGCTGCCTCCAAAAATATGGCCGTATGTAATACCTTCTTCAGCACAGCCTCCTCGTCGGTAAACTTGGTGATCACCAAACCAATCGGAATCACAAAGACTAAGTATTGATAGATGCTTGGAGACTACTCAGCCATTACCGACGTCAGAATCTATAGAGGCACCAACATCGATTCGGACCACTTTCTAGTTAAGATGCGGTCAAATCTCTTCGTAGAGAAAAACTTTCGGTACCGACGTCCGCCACGGTACAATCTCGACTGAGTAACCTGACGCAAGTGTCGTGACATGGTCGAGGACTTGGAGGCTTCGACTTCATTCTTCGCGACATTCTGCACTCGCCTCAGCACAACTGTGCTCTACAAAATCCGTCAAATAACTCAATCGATCATGCACTTGCACCTACTACGATTTCGTTTGAACACGCTGCTACGTGAATAACCTTCTTAAGAGTTAATACTACGTTCATGGCGAATCACTCAAATAAAATATATATAACAATTTTCATTTATTTTCGATCATTCAAAAACAATTATTGTTATTCTTATTTTCCATGGCAATCATTGAACTATTACATCTACCACAGCAAGCTAAAGGCTGACTGAAAGTAAATTGGTACGCCCCTCGCGCGCCACTAACACGCCTCTAGTGTTGGGAATCAACAATCTTTGACAGTGGTTCATTTACATTTCTAAAGAGAACAACTGGTGCAAGTTTGACCGACGTAGTCGATCGCGTTGATATAACGTCAAATGGAACTCGAAAGAAGAAAAAATATTGTGCACAAACACCTGGAAAATCCGGAGTGGTCCGGTTCCAAGCTGGCTAGCACAGTGGCGGCTGTTCTTATAAAAGTCGGACGAAACCTAAAATGTTTGTATATCGGCCTGAAAATTACATATTTAGTAAATTTTGGGGTGTTGAGTTGATTTTTGACATCAACAATTATTTTAAATGGAAGATAATCTCTCTAAAGTGCAACTGAACCTTTCTTACGAGTATGATATTTTTTCAGTTCATACAAAATTTGAAACCCTTTTTCAGTAGAATTTCAACGTAATCAAAAATAATTTTAATAGGGTAATTGACGGATTTAGTAATACTTTAACCTATTATCGTCAGCCAGTGGACTATTAAGTGTGTGAAGTCAGTCATAAATTGTTTATTCATTTTAAGTCTACACTCTAGAGCATAAGGGGTGGGGGGAGGGAGTGGGTTGAGTTTATTTTATTTATTGTTCTCTAGGTTGGAGGTGGGTAGTAGGAAATGCATACGCAACAGATTTAGCAATATGAAAAAAAAAAATTAAACCGTCAATTGTATTGCTACAAAAGAAGGGTTATCTAGTAAGTTGAAATTAATTGCATATAGTTTGAAGGGGGGGTGTATAATACAGATAAATCTATATATATGGCAACTCTGCACGCAAACTTCACGCAAACATCAGCACCTTCGTAGTCCCGAATGGCAAACAGCCACGGAGAAAGAGAAGCTCGTTATACAAGATGTGTCACAACTACATACAAGCGAGCTCCCATAAGCGCCCATGCAAATAATTACATCACTAAATTTTTTGCGGTCTACTAATACGCTTGCAGTTAATCTTCTTCCTCACCCTGTATAAATGCTCATTGGATTCGACAGGCTCGTTCGAACACCAATACTTGCATTTTGTGTATGAACTTTGAAATTGTACAAAGTTGAAAAGGTCCGGTGCACTTAATCGGACGGAAGTCAATTTAAAAAAAAAAATACAAGTTTTCTTTCTCATCAAAGATGTGCTCGACACCAATCGGTAATCAATATTTTTTCTCCTATGTCATTAAATGTGTTTAAGCTTTCGTTTTTTATTTAATTAGAAATTTTCTTAAAAAGAAAAAATATATTGGATCCGGTTCTTGATATAGCGAGTTCGAACGATAAACGTACTGCTATTGAAAACTACATAGAAAGATTTGTAGGAGGAACCATTCATGAAGAATATGAGAAGCAAATATCAATATTCTTTCGAGAGTTCTTGCGTCGATGGAGTAAATCACAACGGAAAAAGGATCGCTTTTTAAAGGAAAATGGTGATTGGCTCGACGATTTTTTTGTACTTTCTGGACCTAGTTCATCAACATCAGAAGCAAATGTCAATCAAGGTGGTCGACCTTCAAAAGAATTCGGTGATTGCAGCAACCGAAGTAAGCGTCGAAGAACGGAAGAATTGCGTCGTACATGTAGCTTTAGTACGTTCTTATTGCTCTTACTTTGTATTTTTTTCTCTTTAACTTAAATGTTTTTTTTTCTTTATAACTTTATAATAGGTGAGTTGAAGTTTGCTACTGAGGTGGCTTTGCGTGCTGATGGGCAGAAGGAAGTTGCAGGCATTCTGAAGACTGGTGTCTCTACGCAAAGGCTATCTGATGAACAAGCTTTAGCTGTATTTGTTGATGCAAAGCTATCTAAGCGTAGCTACAACATCGTAAGAGAGCCTGCAAAAACCATATACCCACCATATGACTCAATCTCTGCTGCTAAAAAGAAGTGCTATCCTCCAGATCAGTACTTCGAAATTTCAGAAGGTCTTTGCAGAATTGATTTACAGCAACTTTTAAATCATACTGTTTCAAGATTAATTAGTCTTGTGCAGTTCAATTTTACTAATCTACCTAATGACGATTTGCGGCTTGTTCTGAAATGGGGGATGGATGGAACTACGCTAAGTGAGTACAATCAAACATTTAAAAGTTTGGAAAACTCAGACGCAAACGTAATTTTGACATCACTTGTTCCACTAAAACTGTTTCAAGGGGAAATTGTCATTTGGGAAAACTTGTTTCCATCATCGACTCGGTATTGTAGACCAGTTTCTCTACAACTGGCAAAGGAAACTGTCGATACGACCCGTCAAGAATACGACCGGATGAAAAATGCAATTTCAAAGTTACAGCCTTTTATTGTAAATGTTAACGGTAGAGAACTTAACGTCAAATTTGAACTTGTTATGAGTATGGTTGATGGTAAAACTATAAACGCCATAACAAACACATCATCTGCGCAAAGGTGTTATCTTTGCAAATCAACATCCGCAGAATTTAATGACGTTGAAAAAATGTTGAAGAAATCTGTGAACAGTGATTTTCTGGATCATGGCTTGAGCAGTCTACATTGTTTGATGAGATGTTTTGAGTGTTTGCTGCATATTGCATATAGGCTGGAATTCTGCAAATGGGTGAAAACGGCTCATATTGAGCTGTTCAACAGCACCAAACAACGCATTCAAAAGGAGTTTTTCAGCAGACTGGGCCTACACGTGGACAAGCCACGTTCTGGTCTCGGCACAAGTAACAACGGCAACACGGCAAGGCGATTTTTTGCCAATGCGGAAGTCTCTTCTGAAATTACGGGCATTGATTTGGATTTGATAGTCCGATTTCGTACGCTACTAACAGCCATTTCTAGTGGTAAAAGGATTAATGTTTCGAAATTCAAATCTTATGCTACAGAAACCGCTTTTTATTACGTGAAGCTATATGGCTGGTTTCACATGCCTACAACGGTTCACAAACTGTTGATCCACGGAAGTGACATTATCGATCGCTCTTCGATTCCCATCGGAAAGCTCTCAGAAGAAGCCCAAGAAAGTATGAATAAGGAGATTCGACGAACGCGCGCAAGTAATGCTTGGAAAGGATCACGTGAAAGGACAAACGGAGACGTGTTTCGTGGATTGTTGGTTGCATCGGATCCGGTTGTGTCTAGCTACAGACACAACAAGCCGAAACCGAAAATCGATTTGCCAAAAGAAGTTCGGGATTTATTAATCTTTGATGAACATGATGATGATGTTGATCACCATGCGTCTCCATATCCACCAACGGCCGAACAAATTAAAATCATTTTTTAGCATATTTGCGCAACGATGCGCAAAATGGGGCCTAGCAATTCGGAAAGTAGAGATAATTTCCTATATAATTCACACTATCCCACCTTTTCGTACTGTTTCACCAGGTTGTACAGTGAACATTTGTAAAGAAATGTAGGTTAATTGTAATTTTTAAGCATATATTACGAATAATTTAAAATAGTTTGGAGCCATTTTAACAAATGTATTGGTATGAAAAATAAACTTCAATCATTTTCCTTCAAATTGAAGCTTTGTTTGCTCAAATCGGTTGAAAATTGAAAGAGTTACAGGCATATCAAGCAAACCTAAATATTGTGGTTTTCAGATATGAAAATCACCAAAATTGTACGACACAGGAATGTTCAAAGTGCTGCCAAAAATCGAAAACTCATCCAATCCGCACGAAATTTGGAGAAAATGTAATTCAATATATGAGAAACCTAAGAAAAATATACAATGCCAAAAATAAAGACCCAAATTTTATAGATTATGACCGGCTTTCGGCCACTGTGCGTCCACAATAACTCTTTTCGTATCAACTTTACCTTTATCTTACATCTTCCCCCCACCACCCCCGCCCCGCGTATACCACCCCTGTCCCCCCCGCCCGGCGTTCGGCGCTTCGAGGCCCCTCCTTCCCCCTCTCCCCTCCGCCCGCTTCGCTTCGACCACCTCTTCTCCTTGGCCGTTAAAAACAGGTTGCCGGGGATCTGTTTGAAGTCGGCCTTCACATATGTTTCGTCGTCCATGATGCAGCATTCAACTTTCGTCAGCATGTTGAGGTACAACTTCCTGGCACGGGTTTTGGCGGACTTGTTCTGCTTCTCGTCGCGATTAGGGGCCTTTTGTACCTTGAACGTTCGAAACTCAGCCTTAGTTTTGGCCTTCTGGACAAAACTTCGGCTTAGGTGCAGCTTCTTAGCCACATCCCGAACGGAGGCGTTCGGATTTCGGTTGAAGGCCCCAACTACGCGGTTGTGATTTTTGGTGTTGTACGGAATACTTTTTTCTTCACTTCTGGGCTTCCCGATCGGTGGTCAACCGTTCCTCGAACCGCTTAATCACTCGCGACACCGTGGAATTCGCGATTTCCAACGTTTTAGCGATGGAACGATGCGAGAGATCCTTGTTCTCGTGATGAATGCGCAAGATTTTATCACGCACGAGCTGTTCTTTCGACTCCATTTCCGCGAGTCACAGGACTTTAAAACTTGCAGAATGTAAATAATGCACTATGAACTAAATCCACCCAAATTTTCATTAGATTCTACCCAACGGTTAAAAAGTTAGAGCAATTTCATAGTGTGGCAATTTCCTCGTGGACACCCTTTAAGACTCAAGTTATCTCCATTTTGCTGACGTGGTGGCCTTTGCATTGTTAAAATGCTGTCATATTGCACTGCAATAATAATATATTATGTCCATTTGCAGCATGGAACGCAGTTAAAAAGTATGAATAGTGTGCCATGAGTAATGAGAACATCTTTAGTGATTCTTGCCACGGGAGACAGGATAGAAGCGTGAAATTACTTCGTTTTACCATTAGCGAATTGATACTAAGGTCTGTATCCGCAATAATCCGGACACCTCAAAACACGAATAAAACATAAATTTCGCATTATATTTCCGTCGTAGTTGTTTATTTCAGATTCATGGGATATGTTTTAACAATTCGTGAAGACAAAACATAAATATTCGGTATTTGCATAAAATTTTCGAACTTTGCGCTTAACTCCGTCCATTAGGGTTTGTACAGACTCTTCAGAAATCGTAGAAGCCATCTTTATCCAAATTTGCTGAAAGTGTTTGATGTCTTTGATTCCTTGCTTTTTTCCAGATAGCTTCCGCTTCATCAGAGCCCAATATCTCTCGATTGGTCGTAGCTCTGGGCAATTTGGCGGGTTTGAGGTTTTTGGTACAATGTTCACTTGATTTGCTTGGTACCACTCCATCACAGTTTGAGCATAGTGGCATGATGCCAAATCGGGTCAGAACAAAGGTTTTTCTATGTGACTTTTGATGAAGGGTAGCAATCGCTTCTGCAGACACTCTTTCTGATAGATCTCCTTGTTGATTGTGCCTGTAGTGACGAAAGATTTACTCTTTTTGCCACACGTGCAAATTGCTTGCCACACAAGGTATTTTTTGGGAAATTTCGATGCTTTCTTCGTTCTGAAATGCTCAGCTGTAGCATTTCTGGCCATGAAATCCTCCAGGACATAAGTTTCATCGTCCATAACAACGCATGAAAACTTCGTCAAATATTCGCAGTACAAACGTCGAGCCCGTGATTTTGCTGCCAAGTTCTGTTTGCTGTTGCGATTTGGAACTGTTTTTACTTTATACGACTTAAGTCCCAAACGTTGTTTTGATTTTTGGACAAAAACAGGTGACATCCCTATTTTACGAGCCACCGTTCGATTGGAGAGATTTGGGTTTTTCGTTAATATCCTTTTCACCTTTCGGTCCATGACAGGATCAGCGCGTCCAATGTTTTTGTCACTTCTCGGTTTCGTCTCCACCGTCAAACGTTCCAAAAATGATTTGAGCACATCGTGAACAGTGGATGTAGGCAAATCCAATGTTTTTTGCAAGGTCCCGTATTGACAAGTCAGGATTTGCCGTACGCCCGTACAAAATTCGCTCGCGCACTTGTTTTTCTTTCGTCACCATCTTGAATACTAAACATGAAATGTAAACATCAATCATAGTCTTTTTCATCATAGACTCTCAGCTATACCTCAGTGAAATTTTTCATTCCTTCGTGCAATATTTGAAAAGTTACAATGATTTGAAGGTGTCCGGATTAATGTGGATACAGACCTTAGTAATAATCTAGTATGCGAACTCACGAATGGTGAGGGTTCCTTCAACTAAAATAAACCAAGTTATCGAGAATTGCTCACTGCGTTAATGAAATGGGACTGAATCCGATTTTGCATGGGGAGCTCGTCAGTCTTTAAACGAACAACTTTGGATTGGCGTGTAGTAGGAACTGTTATGAAAAAATATTCGTCCTCGGAGATTAGGGATCGCGAAGCTTAGATCACGACTATGATGTAGTTCAACAGGCAACGGTTAAAGAAAGTTTGGTAATACGGTGGAGCACTACTTTGTCAGCGGTAGGACAATTGCAGTCTACACGCAACAAAATCCCGCAGTAGAAACTAGCATTTCGAGGGTTAAATTAAGCGCAAACACCAACAATTTTCACCTGACTATAAATGCGTTTGATTTTACCATGCCTGCAATTAGATCAACCATGGTGCAGTTGATATCAATATGATGTCTGTCAAATATACCACAATTGTTGAAGGTTGTACCATAAACGTAGTAAATTTGACTGAAATTTTATGGTAGTTGTGAAATTAGGCATAGTCGGGTAAAATGGTAGTTTTTACTACAAGATTTTTTTCAGTGTACATATGTATATCGAATTCCAATAAATGTATGTTCTAATTTAATAAACGATAAGAGTATAACTTATAGAATTTATTTTTTTACTAACAATTTTACCGATTCTATTGTTTTACTAATTTGCCAAACTTAAGTTTAATGTTCGTCCAATCCATTTTTGTCGCTGAGAAAACGATGAATTTTCCATAATTTTTTGGATGGCGTACATATCATTATTTCCGGAGCAGATTAGTTCACATCGAATTCTCCTTCTTGAAACAGTGATCGAATTGTTTCTTTCTGCAGTTCATATTATTCTCAGATAAATAGATTTTGCGCTTTTCTGGTATTATAAAGCGTCACGGGATAATTTGTGCGTATTGAAATCAGTGATAGAAATATGTTCTGGAAAAGCATACAACAAGTTGTATGACTTGGGTACCTTTCAAAGGCCCGATTTTTCTTCAACCTGCCAATAATAAAGCAGGGACATGCGTTTTCAACTGTCCTTATACTAATTACCACCAGTTTATGTGCATCCAGTTACTCACACAAGTTTGCACGGCTTTATTTATTTTACAAAACACTCTGTGGATCAAGCTGGACAAAATTGGTATGCCTAAATCATGCAGTTTCACAAGATATATTTGCGAAAAATGCAATATTGTGGCCTTTTTTAAAGATATAATCCTAAATAGGTTATGGAGTATTTTTATACATCTTGTAACCTAACGTCCGTGCTCCATCACAATATTTTCTATTGTGATGTGTCCAACTCAATGGGTAAATTGAACTGAAGGCGAGTTTAAAAGAAGGGGAACTTGAAGTAGAGCACACGTACCCACTGGTTGACACTAAATATTGGCCAACGTTCTTTTGCACATTTGTTTGAGGATTTGTTAAGCGTGTAGTTCAGCGTGTAGTAGTGCGGGGGGCGAAAATTGAAGGACTACATTGCCAACTACAGTATGCCGTCAAAGTTGTCGTTATATGGGCGAAATGTGTAGGATTCAGCATATCGGCTATAAAGTCGCATACCTTCTACTGTAGAACGAACGCACGTCGGAACCCAGTGAGTGACATCGTCATTGATCGTGTACCCGTCCCGAAGACCAACTGGCTACGAATACTGTGTGTAACCCTTGATCAGACTCTATCGTTCAAACCTCATTGCCAAATGGTTAAAAAAAGCCTGCAAATCCCGTCTACGGATACTGCGTCTGATCGGTGCCAAACTGCCGCGTGGTCATTGTTACGCACTACTCCAAGTGGGCTCGGCTCTAGTGACTGCAAAATTGATGCCTGGGATCGGACTAATCAGCCGAGGAAGACCGGTAGTCCTGCAACAACTTGCCACGGCGTATAACAAAATGTTCCGATTTGCATCCGGAGCTTTCGTCACCAGCACCATGAACCCCGTTATGGTTGAAGCGGGTACCATACCATTCGAGTTGCTGGCAGTACACTCCGTCACGCAGATTACCATCCGAATACTGTCGAAGGACCGGAACAATAACACTCTCCCGTTTATTCGACGGGCGTTGGAGCGCCTCGTAGAACTAACGAATATTGTACTCCCATAGTTGCTCTTCTTGCAAACCAACCGTCTCTGGCATGCATGCAAACCGTCGATAATGAAGGACATCAAGAGATACGTTCGAACCGGCGACCCACCTGAGAAAGTCCACCCGGTAGTACAGAAACTACTCGCAACTCGGTTTCAGCGATCAACAACTCGGCTCCTAAGGCGACAACATTGTAGGAACTGCAGTGCACTGCAATGGAATAGCGGTAATGTACAGCCTGCCGAAGGAATGCAGTGTTTTTTTTCCGCAAAGGCGTATGCCATCAACAGGGCAATATAGACCCCAAACATGAGTAGCGAGCTGACGACCCTCACAGACTCCCATCGTGCAGGCCTTGGAAATGCTGATTTCCAAACACCCGTGGATTCAAGAAGTAGAGCAAGCGGCACAATCCCAGGACACTCCGGCATCAACGATAATAATGAAGCAGATCGCATGGCAACTGAGGTGAGAGAACAGCCGCAAAATGTCGTACCAATCCCAGGCGGAGACGTGCTAAGGGCGGTAAAACAAGCGGTAAGACAACGATGGACCAATCAGTGGTATGAGTCCAGGGAAGTGAAACTGAGGGAGATAAAGTACAATATTTACAAGTGGTCGGATTGTGGGAGTTCTAGTGACCAGCGAGTATTTACGCGCCTGAGGATTGGTCATACGCGACTAACGGACACGTTTCTCTTAAAGAAAGAACCTCCACCCAGCTGTAGCGGTACGTAATTC
>JAHHFK020000602.1:0-57182 GCA_024533555.2 Aedes koreicus | reverse complement strand
ATATCGGCAGTAAAAAAAGCGAGAAAATTTGCAAAAAATTTCCGGCATAACCGTTTTGGCATTCAACTGGCCTTGGTATTTATGAGCTCAGATTAAGAGGTAAAATACCTGAGGATAATACCATCAAATTGTTCCCACAATGTCATGCGAATACCGAATTGAGGTAAGACAATACCAAAATAATACCTCTAAGGTGACCAGATACTTGCCCAGGTATCCGGAATATCAAGTTTAGTTATTCTAGAGACATTTTGCTTGCAATTCTTAGGTATTTTGCTTGGGTATTTTACCTCTTAATCTGAGCTCTTTAATACCAAGGCCAGTTATCAAGATCAAAATTAGGTATTCATATGCTTTTGTGTTCTGCTCGGGAAACGGAAGAAGAAAGGTAACCGAGCAAGAACGAATATCTTGATTACTGGCCTTGGTATTTAAAAACGCTGCATAAGAGGTAATACCTGAGGATAATACCATAAAATTGTTCCCACAATGTTATGCGAATGCCGAATTGAGGTTAGCCAAGACCAAAATAGTACCTCTCAGGTATTCCCAGTTATTCGAAATAACAAGTTTCGTTATTCGAGAGATATTTTGCTCGAAATTCTTAGGTATTTTGTTAAGGAAATTTTATGCTTAATCTGCCCATCCACCATTCACATTTCTTGCCCTCTCTCCCCCCCACCCGAGCAGAAGCGAATAACTTGATAACTGGCCTTGTTATTTATGAGCTCAGATTAAGAGGTAAAATACCTGAGGATAATACCATAAAATTGTTCCCACAATGTCATGCGAATACCGAATTGACGTAAGACAATACCAAAATAATACCTCTAAGGTGACCAGATACTTATCCAGGTATCCGGAATATCAAGTTTAGTTATTCTAGAGACATTTTGCTTGCAATTCTTAGGTATTTTGCTTAGGTATTTTACCTCTTAATCTGAGCTCTTTAACACCAAGGCCAGTTATCAAGATCAAAATTAGGTATTCATATGCTTTTGTGTTCTGCTCGGGCAGTTATCAAGATTAAAACCATCTGCCGTCGTCCTCTGAATATGGTTGTTAAAGTTTTTATTTTATATTTTTGTTTGTTTATGCTTCTAGAAACCTGAAAGATCAAGGACATATTGAGCGATTTTTGTAATTGTTTGCAAAATGTGAGACCAAAACAGGTTACGCAATACGCAAGAAGTCCGATTTGCAGCTGCTATCCGTCATTTGGCCTAATTGAAACAAGTCAAAAGCATTCCAGATTGAACAATTTTCTCAAAAATATCTAATCAGTCAACATATATTCACTCATTTCTAAGTCGGAAAAATTAGGCAAAAATGCGGGATATTGTTTCTAACAGATTTCAGCTTCCAGCCTCTGCTACAAAGAAGAAGTGGTGTGGAAAATTTGCTCGATTTCATCATGCTAAGAATGGCTTCTGTATATCTTCACGATTTCAAACTTCTACTTGATCACTTTCAGTTTCAGTTATATGCTTCATCATATAGGCCTCATGAAAAGGCTTCCTTTAGATCGATCTAAGAAATATTTGGTTGATATTTGAGACTAAATTCCTCAGGAAATCGAGCGTGCCAGCTACGATGGGTTAACAAAACTGTTTGCGCAAAGTTATCGAGCAAAAGGGCGAGACATTCCAATTGAATTAATGTGGTTTATTTCTATAACATGTATCATTCAAATGAAAAATAAATGCTATGGATTAGTGGTTGATTTGATTTGCTAAAATCCCATTTTGTTTTAGTGACACTCAACTGTGAGACAACTCTGTATGTTCTACAACTTATAATTCTGTGGGCTTCTGTACCTTGTTCAACCTACGACTGCATCTATGCTTCACTTAGTTCGAAGTTGACCTGAGGAACATTATTTGATGTTAGCAATGTTAACTCATTTCTTAGTATTCTTTTTCTATTCAGGGGTTTCACGGTTGGATCTTCTTCCAAAACTGCGATCATGCGGATCTGCGGAATTAAACATGTGTAAGGTTAAATGTATAAAATGAATTGCAGAACTCTCAACCTCAACAAACCTCAGTTCTACTTAAGCAATGGCGGTATAATTGAATCTTAATCTTCACTAACGATACGCAGTCTTCTTTTACAGAATTCGTGAAGACGACGGGCATAAGGGCATAAACGAAGAGTTGACACACCGTTCACATCTGTCACTCAAGAGGGTGAGGCGACGATTTGACAGTTCACGGGCCTCAGTAATGCCAGAGCAGGGTGGCTTAGCCACCTTCTCCTGCTGTAACATACACTGATAACTTATTCCACGTCATTTAAATATATTGGGGTCTTGTCTGACTCCATGTTCATCTGGAGATCTCATACTGAGCATCTGATGCGAGTGCCACAAAGGATCAACTTCTCTCTGCATAATTACTGGGACCTGGTGGGGCTCTCCCGCTCAATTTCAATCTACTACTTTTCAATTTTCACAGCTTGCCGTGCTCTAACGGAACTATCAATATTTTCTCTTCACATCTTTGTTCTAACAAAAATTGCTGTCCACTTCTGGAGCCTCATGGTGATGAGAAACTATTTCCTTCTGAAACAACATCATCACCAATATTCTGATGTACTTGATCGATTAACCCTGGCAAGGAGCCAAACGGCTGGAGTCCAATGAGACAAATAAAATTCACGCAAATCGCAGGAAAAAGAGAAAGAGAGCCTCAAAAACTTCACTCAGTGGCGGTGTTGTTAATGTGCTTCTAAGAAGACTTCAATGCTGAAAAAGCACTGTAAGGCTTCCAGTAAAAACTTTACATTCTTTTTGATAAGGATACACTTCAAGAGCGCTTGAGCTGGATAAGATACAGCATTGGATGTCGCTTATTTTTCTGTTTATTCTGCTGCTCCTCGTAAAACTACAATCACTGCTATCTAGTTATGAGCAAGCATTTCTTATAATCTGAGGCTTTTGAAGTGAGCTCCAGTTTAAGCATTTGGTACTGTATATCTGTCATGATGCAATTCTACTTTCTGCATTCCAAGCATTTTATTTCAAGATAAGATTCTAGTAGCTCCTGCTAGTATTTTAATTGCATTTCAACAGTTATTCATTGAGAGATGGCGATAACCAATGCATGAATTTGTTAAGTA
Source organism: Aedes koreicus (assembly GCA_024533555.2). Classification (NCBI taxonomy): domain Eukaryota; kingdom Metazoa; phylum Arthropoda; class Insecta; order Diptera; family Culicidae; genus Aedes; species Aedes koreicus. The sequence continues at coordinate 54,062 of JAHHFK020000602.1, read as the reverse complement.
TTGTGTGATGTTAGTTAATGATACTTCATTGGCCCAAGAAAGTTTTGTACCTAACCTGGTGTTGTCCTCATGGTCTGGGAATCGAACTCCGTCTTCCTGGCTTGTAATAGTGCAAGTACATGATCAGGTCATAGGTGCAGCCAGGATTCTCAAAGCTATAGGGGGAAGGAGTTTTAGAGAGAGAGAGAGAGAGAGAGAGAGAGAGAGAGAGAATCTTCATACTGCCCCACCAGCATGCTTGCACATACTCAACAATTAACATTTTCACGAGACACTTAATGGACAATACAACGCCAGGTGGACCGGTAGAGTAGGGTCATTTTCATGTTCAAACAGATGGAGCGAAATTGAGCCCCATTTATGTGACATTTACGCCATTCGAATGCTGGTGCAGTCTGTCTTCTCTTCTCTCATCTAAAATATTTGACAATACCAGTCAGTTTCTTATAACAAGATTAAATAATTCTAAGTTAGTACCAGAATAAAAAAAAACGATTTTAAAAACTTTCAGATTTTTCCTATGTTTTTAAATCAAAATACGGTAAATACCAAATATTTAACGGCTGATCATTGGATTTTTGTATAGAATAACCATTGAATTTCTTTTGCTGTTTGTCGCACTGAAAATGTAACTTTCTATCTGATGACCCTCTCTACCTAAAGCAGCACAGAAGAAACACTGTTTTTTACTTCACTATGCTCACACTGTTTGAATAGATTATAATGTTTTAATAGAGTGCTCCAAATAATAAGTAATTGCTTTGTAAACATATGATTGGTTTTAAAGCTTATAGTTTGTATCCTTTTTAAATTTGTTACAAATAATAAGTGCTTAGAAACTTTACCGATTTTGGGTGTGTTTACAGCTTATGGTTGTCAGTCCCTGTACTCACCTTAAGTATAATTATTTTATCTGATATTTTCTGAAACAGGAATATCAAACATAACCTTTTAAAATGACGAAAGTAGACAAGTAAGCAAGCTGGGTTTTTGTGCTGAATTGTTACTTGCATTCTCAACACACGAGAATGTAGTAAACAATTAAGAAATTTTTATTTATCAATGACGAAAAGAAATTCATATGCTTCAACAGCTATTCCTCAATATTTCAAAAATAATTTATATACACATCTGCATCTGCGTTGAAATCTGAACCGATTTATCTGATATGATTCAATTGAAACGTTCTGTCGAAAGAATGCAGTATATGTAGTAATCGCGTGCATCTGAGTAGTTATGAAGATCTAAAAACGGTGATATCATTGAATTACATTAAAATTGTGGCTCCAAATCTGAGAAATACAAATCGTATTGCATATTTTTCTATTCGTAGTTATTTCAGCTACTGAAAAAAACATTCGAATTTTGTTTCGTTTGCTTGTTTTTTAATTGGATGTTGAAAATATTAACCTTACTTTTGAAAAACTTTTGAATGTCCATTTATGGTACTTCTGGATAAAATGAATCGCCTAACTGCTTTGAACTGCTTATAAAAATTCGAAAACAACCGTATGTATTTTACATGAGTGATTCGTTTTGTTGTGAAGATTGCTCTGTTTATAAACACTTAGAAATCCATCGCTTATTCTTCGGTCTTCCTCTAAACTCTCCACGGATTGATTGTCGCACTAAGTCAAATCTCAGAAGATATCTACATGGAGTTATCTCAAATTATACATAATCCGTCCAATCTATCACAGAACGTTGCGATTGCCCGAGCTGGACTGGAGAGAATTTGGCCGAAAATCTATTTGTATAAAAGGCCAAGTCTCTCCCGGTTGGTATTAGATCCATGATCATGGATATCAATAGAAACATAAAAACACAAGAAGGCACAAAATGCATCTCACGGATTATGTACTTTTTACGAAATCCTAGGAATTTCAATTCTTTTAATGGATTAGTATAGATTGGTATCATCAAGACACTTCAACTTGATTGATACATTTGATTATTGTTACAGCAGTGCAACAGAGTGTAGAATAAGCAGTAGTAAAGGTTGTAAGTTATGAAAACAGAGTTTGGTTTTTTTTTTTTTTTTTTGAGCATCGGCTGTGAAAGGTTGTGTCGATGCTTTAATGCCACTATTCTTCCTAGCGAGCATTCCCCCCTTCCATGTGTTGTTTCGGTTATCTATAATTTGGTATAGCGAGTGATCGAGTGAGCACAGTAAGAGAACAACAAAGCGTCTCTCAAGCATTCATAAAACTATCCTTGTTTTCCACTGTAAACCACTATCACAATCTTGCTGAGTGGCTCCAATAGCATCCTTGTGATTGGTTTAACTCAGATCAAATCGGGTTTCTAACATTATAAAAAATCACCTTTGTTTTTCCGATGAAAAAACACCATTACACTTTGTATGTGCTTCTATAGCATCCTTACTGCTGTAATCAGTTCAAATCAGAAATCGGTATTTTTATTTTAAATATTTTACTGAACGAAGCGTAAAATTCACCGCTTATTGCTTACTAATACGAACACACGCTTTTAAATCTTGTCATCCAAAATCCCAGTGATTCTCTCGTGGAAGCCACAGCGGTGGTCTCGGCTGCCAATAAAACGCTCCAAATAAACGTTAACCATTCATACCCTTTCCTTGTTTGACCTGCATTCGCGAGAGGCCAGCGAGGTATGAACAAGATTGGGAACAGCGAGCTTCACACATTGAGTATGCTTCTGTACTCATCTGTTGATCTCTGAGTAATAACAGCTGAACTGGCAGTACGGTCACATTCTGGGTCAATCATGCTATGCTCAAGTGTCTAAAATGATAAATTATTTGATAGGATAAGATAACTGCAACTTCTCGCCCTGACACCTAGCTTGCTGGTTCTGCTTCTCACACGCTGGATCAAACGAGATATGATCAACATATGACCTCATTAATATGAAACAAGGTTGCCTAAAATGTGGAAAACTGGGTAACGGGGCTGGTTTGACCACTTGCCATGAATAGTTCAACTGAATATTTTTTGTTGATACTTTTCCTAACTCTCAACTGTGTTTCTACAATCTAGTATTATTCTGGCTTCTGGAAGCTATAGCATAGGTTTGAATATTCTAGTTCTTTTGAACAACCAAGAACTGAGTATTTTATTGAGGATAGCTTCTTCAACTTTTTCAGCTAGCGGGAAAAAAAGCAATCAATGCTTATCTAGTAGCTATTATCACAGATTAAGAGATATTTCCTAATGCTTATTTGTTTCAACTTGCTAAAAGTGACTGATCTGCGACTCATTAAGTCACAATAGAGCTGCTGAAACAAGGTAAAACAGCTGATAAGTAAAGCTACTTGGGTTTCTTAAGATACTTAGGCCACATAAATTGGCATTCTAAATTAAAGGAAAAATATTGTGATGAACATTGTTACTCCTTGTTACTATTTAAAAACTATTATATAATTACTAAATTTGTTCTCAAATATAATTACAAAATTAGTATCAAATACTTACAGAAGGTTTCAATTAAACAGCCATGCATGGCTGCCGATTTTTCAGGCCTTATAGCGTCAGCTAAAATAACCGTGTTTTTCGGTAGACATAGCCGTCGCGGAATCAACTCGAAAAGAAGTGTTTGACGCTTAAGAATATTCAGCGAATGCTCGGTTCAGTTTACCGAATTTTCTCGGTTTTCGTGTACCGAACTCTTGAATATCCCTGCTTCACCGTACTGTTCGGTTCATCTTTCATTTTTTATCTGTAAAATATATCATATATATAGTAACCGAAATTCGGTTTTGACTCAAAAAAAAAAAAAAATAAATAAATAAATAAATAAAACCAACACCCGAAACAGAATATATAAACGGTTTATTCGTTTTCTTGTTGGTAGCCAATGTGGTTCGGTAGAAAATTGAACCGAGTTCGGTGTTGTTTTATAAGTTTGCGTATATCCGTCGTCCATTATGATAAATGAAAATGTTCACAAAAAATTGGTGTAAAGCTCCTTAGCACGACTTTTTGCAGTAAAATTTTGCTTGTCATCACGGTTGCGCACTTTTATCATTGATATATTAGTCAAAAATTTGGATGAAGGAGGAAAAACTGAACGGTTCATATTTTTTTTTTTTTTAATTAGTTCGTTTATTTGTTAGGCTCAGGCGTGTGTAACACTTTACGGAGCCGATATTCAATATTGTTATTAACAATGTATAATTTTTCAATTTTAGTAAAATGGGGTGCCAATTACTCGTGGCTAGCTCGAGGTTAATGGGTCACATTATCGTTTGCAAGGGGCTAGGCAGGTAACTTATTGAAGGTATTATTTGCTGCTCATGGTTGCGACATCTACCAAATCCACGGTCCCTGTAGCCCCTTTCAGGAACAAAGTCGCAGATGGGTGACCACTGCTTGCTGAGCAGGTACAAGTAGCACGGAAACAAAAGGATAGTATAACTGGGACACAATGGCAGGGAATTTACTAGACTGGAGGAGAGGGGGTGATGACATTACACTCTTAGATCAGACAAACAAAGGAATTTGTAAATCGCTTGCATGTAGGGGAGATCACGCATTCCCAAAACATCTCTTACCTCCAGGGAGGGTTGTCTACCTCGGGCCACTAAGGTATCCAATGGTCGTGTTCTGGAGGTATCATTACCCGGGAAATGCCAAACTGCGTGATCGATGTCATCATAACCGGTTCCGCACTTACATATGTTACTATCGACGAGGTTAATTCTGTAGAGATGTGCGTCTAGCGAGTAGTGGTTGAACATAAGTCTTGACATCACACGAATGAAACCGCGACTTACATCCAGAGCTTTGAACCACGATCTGGACGAAACATTTGGAATAATGGAGTGTAACCACCGCCCAAGAGAATTACTTGTCCAATCGTTTTGCTAACTTTGAAGAGAACTCTGACGTACTAAAATTCATCATGTGAAATTCTTCTTTAAAAAATCTGCGCCCACCTTTGCTAGAGAGTCCGCCTTCTCATTGCCTGGAATTGGGCAATGCGAGGGGACCCATACAAAGGTAGTCCTAAATGATCTTTCGACCAACGCACACATCTGCTTCCTTATTTTTGAAAGAAAGTGAGATGAGTGCTTCACTGTTTTCATCGACTGGAGGGCCTCAATAGAACTGAGACTATCCGAGAAGATGAAATAATGGTCTATGGGCATGTCGGAAATTATCCCCAATGAAATTGATTGCTACCAGCTCAGCAACATGTACGGAACAAGGTTCCTGAAGTTTCCGGAAGGCAGAGGAGTATTCATAGTAGACACAGAATCCAGTGGATCCATCAATGCGTGACCCATCAGTGAAAATTATTCTATTTCAATCGACATGTTGGTATTTTTCAATGAAAATATGGGGAATTAAAATAGGTTGAAGTTGATCTGGAATTCCTTGAATATTTAGCCTGTTTCATGGGGAGATCATAATCAATGGAGGAACTGTGATAAGTGAAGCGTACACTAGCAGAATTATAGCAAGGAAGACTAATATCGGATGACATATAGTTAATATAGATTCGCAAGAATCTAGACTGGGCACTCAATTCAAGCATTTCTTCGAAGTTTTTAATCACAAGGTTGTTACTGATAACCGTTCATATCTATCTATATATATAAAAATGGATTTCTGTCTGTCTGTCTGTCTGAACCTCATTGGCTCGAAAACTACTGAACCGATCAGCATGAATTTTTTTTATGGAGAAGGTTTTGGGGCCGGGAAAGGTTCTCATGATGGTTTGAGACCCCTCTCTTCTGTGGAAAGGGGGGCTCCCATACAAATGAAACACTCATTTCTACATAACTCAACAACTAATCAAGCAAAAAAAAAAACAAATTTAGCATGTGTGAGTTTTTGAAAGCAAAAAGGTTTCTATGGTGGTTTGAGACCCCTCCCCTCTTTAGAAAGGGAGGCTCCTATACAAATGAAATGGTTTCTGTGGTGGTTTGAGACCCCTCCCCTCTCCTAGAAGGGGTGCTGTCATACAAATGAAACTGAAATTTCTTCATAACTCTAGATCTAATAGAGCAGATGGAACCAAATTTGGCATGCGGGGATTTTAGAGGCAAGAAATGTTTCTACGGTAGTTCGAGACCCCTTCTCTCTCTCTGGTTGGGGGTGGAGGGGGGGCGTGGCTCCCATACAAATGAAACACAAGTTTCTGCATAACTCTAGAACCAATCAAGTAAATGGAACCACATTTGGCAGGTAGAGGTTTTTGAAGACAAAAAATGTTTCTATTGTGGTTTGAGACTCCTCCGCCGTCTGGAAGGGGAGACTCCACTAAAAATGAAATATGATTTTTGGCATAACTCGAGAGCCAATGAAGCAAATGAAACCAAATTTGGCATGTTGAGGTTTTTGGAGGCAAGAAATGTTTCTATGGCAGTTCAATACCCCTCCCCATTTTGAAGGGGGGGGGGGGGGCTCCCATACAAATAAAAAGCAAATTTCTGCATAACTCGAGAACTTATCAAGTAAATATTTAGCACTTTTAGCATATGGAGGTTTTTGGAGGCTAGATTTCTATATACATAAAAATGAATTTCTGTCTGTCAGACCCTTATAGACTCGGAAAGTTCTGAACCGACCAACGTGAAAATTTATATGAAGGGGTTTTTGGGGCTGGGGAAGGTTCTTATGATTGTTTGAGACACCTACTCTCTCAGGAAAGGGGCCTCTCCTACAAATGAGACACACATTTCTTCATAACTCGAGAACTAATCAAGCAAATCGAATCAAATTTGGCATGTGGGGGGTTTTGAAGGCAAGAATGTTTCTATGGTGGTTCAAGACCCCTCCCCTTTCTGAAATGAGGGAGGAGTGTCAAACAAATGAAACTCAAAATTTTATTATAATGGAAGAGCCCAGTGTGATGGTTCGAGAACTAATCAAGCAAATGGAATCAAATTTGGCATGTTGGGGGTTTTGAAGGCAATGAGTGTATGGTGGTTTGAGAAACCACCCCCTCTGGAAGGGAGGGGCTCCCATACAAATGAAACACAAATTTCTACCAAAAATAAGAATTATCCAGGTTACTTAAACACAAAACGAGTATTTCTCGGGTAAGAAGCATGTTTTGATAGAAATTTGAACCCCTCTTTATTCAAGAAAAAAAAAAAATGCATTCCGAAAAAAAAAACCAGAAAAGTGCCAGTTAATATTAAATTTTCCTTCATTTAGTTGCAAGCGTAGCAGCGCACGCATCGGGTTCAGATAGTTGATCTATAAAAAAATGGTAATTTTTTTTGAATCATTCGGCGTTTGCATATGCTCTTTAAACTGTTACGAGTCACTATTTGATTTATTGTTGTTTATTGTTATTAATTTAGCTGTTGTTATTAATCTTAACGCAATAATCAAACCTAACAAACCGATCTGGCCGCACTTCCAACCACTGCGCATTCATTCCGAATGCAGCTTCTAATCGATCCACAACTACAGGCTAGCAAAACATCAACAACGTTCATCCGTTCAAGTTCACTCCGCCGGCCGTCCGTCGAAGTGATGCTTGTTGCTTGTTTTCGCATTTATTACCTCAGCAGCAGCAACATTCAACTACCGATCGCGGAGACTCTGGCCGGAGAACCGGTGAAGACCGGCCGCTGTTCGATCCGTGTGCGCGCATTTAATGCACGTCTTCCATTCCACTTTCTTCGCGTTTTGCTTGCTTGTCGCGTGACATCCCATGTATCATTGCATCCCATGTCGTGCGATTGATAATGCCATCTCGATGACTGGAAGTTGCTTGACGGGTAGTTCAAGTTCACGCTTCTTTCTTCCAGCTGGGGTGCTTACGCTGACCCCGATTGCAGCTGATGCTCGGAGGAGGTCTAACCATCTAACGAGTATGGGTAGTCAATATTCGCTTCTTTTCACGGCGATCGAAGTGAGCGATGAAGTTTCATGTTTCCGATCGGAGGTAAACAAAACAATTCGATGGCTCTTGAGGCGATGCATTCAAATAGCCCAACCGGGAAAAAAAATAACTCTCGGTGGGTTTCTTATGATGGGAATTGAAATTTCTGATTTTCGAACGAAAAAACGTGCCGAAAGAGATCGCAAAAGGTTATGTCTGGTCAATCTAAGTTAGGGTTCGTGTCGTGTGCGCTGTGGAGTCAGTTCTTTTGGTAGGTATCAGCGGATGACTTCAAGAAGCCAGTCTCTTTTGAACACGGGAAAGCTTTTGTGAGGTTGGCGGTTTTTCATGATTTGTTGTGCGCACCACTCTGGAGAACAGATTGACTTTGGGTTTTCGGGAGGAGGGCGAAATGGCTCTATTTGGGCACCGACTGGCGGTGCTGATGGTGAGGATGGGTTCCCGATTCCCCAATGGTGTAATCATGAATAGAGGAAGAAAGGGGATTTGTTATTGTTTATTCATAAGTAGCTTGCGGTGCAACTTTGAAGCTCCACGAAATTAACACGTCAGGTCAATAATTGCATAATGGAAGAAAAAGAGTTTAGAACTTGCCAGAGACCGATTGGATGAGAAACGAAGGGGCTGTATGGTGTTTACTTTCATGACGGCATCCATTAATTTGTGGAATTGCGATCCAAGCGGAACGGTTGAATCGAAAACCGAACGGTAGAATAGATGAGTTCGGAAAACGAACGGGATTTCCACTGTTGACATGTGGACAATCCGATCTAGTCTTAATTAATGAACTGCCTATATAAGTTTAACGACGAGAACTGTAGTTTCTCGTGCTTTACTGTTATGCGCAATGGTTGGAGTAAAAACAGATGGGCCCAGAAATGGCTGATCTTTCAAGGCATGTGGATTTCTAGGCAAGAGTTTAAATTAAATGAATAAAATATCGGTTTTAATGCACAGTTTCAAAAGCAAATTTAATCTACATATGATGCACATCAAGGGAAGCTGACGATTTGCACAAATGTCAACTATCTTTTCAGAGGCAGTACATTTAAACGATTGGAACTGCAGATTCACGAAACGTGTAGCTTTTCATTCTGAATTACATTTAGAAAACACAAATACTCGCTTAACATTAGAAAGCACTCATCAAATATTTGTAAACAAAAGGTATGGATGCTGATTTCAATTAAATAGTCCTCATTTCCAAAGAATTGTCTGCATATTGAAATTAGGATAGATGAAAAAGCTGTCTCAATATAAAAAAAAGTCGAATTTGCGAATTTGCTTTGTAAATTCTGGTTGGAAACATTCCAAAAACTATCGCTGAAAAGTTTCATATTTTTAGAAAATCATTTAGCTGAAAAAGTCAAAATCCCATACGAAACATCAAGTCGATATTGGTGGTTATCGACTTGCATGTTTCGTATGGGATTTTGACTTTTTCAGTATGGGGAAAGTAGTACTTTAAGTTTTTGTCCGAAAAAGACTTTAAAATCAAGCTAAACAATCGGAGGCACCTTGAAAACACGTGGCACTTTTTCATGAAGCATTTGGAACGAAATGGAGGCGCACGTGGCTAATGCAATCAATTCCATTTGAACGTGTAATATTCGTGTGATTTTCACCTTATAGATGCATGGTCCTTTGGGGAAATTTATTGGGAAGGGCAAGGGCTACCTCTTGGTGGTCTAATACGGTTGGGATTGGCTCGGTAAGTGGCGCTAGCTGGCGTGCAAAATGTTTGTATTAATTGGTTCCAACATTGAACATCTCGAGATCCTGTCCAGGTAAGCAATACGCATTAGCTTATGCAGTAAATCAACCCTTATTCTGCGTTTCAGATGCTACAAGCATTATATTAGCATTATATCAGCATCTTGAATGCTATCTTTTGGAAAGTTGGATTTCAACTGCTATTTAAATGCTGGCATTTATGTTGCATTTAAGGTGACTTAATTGCTTGATAGGCTGCTTATTGGTTACCTGGGTGGCCATATGGAAAGTTACTGTCTTCAGCAAAGTTGATCAGTATGTCAAGGCCTTTTGGTTGGTGGAGAGTAGTCCAGAATTGGCTCACTACGCGGTGCTATTTTAGTTATGAATATCTTGTCGAGGTTGAGGTCTGACTCCATTTTGGAATCCAAGATGGTGGCTTCCGGTTTTAGAAAAACATGGAATTACTGTCAAAAATTCTGCAAATTGATAGTTTTGGACCGAAAACGGTGGAAAGGAAGACAATCGAAGTCTGACGCCATATTCAAGGTGGTGACTTACATACGTTGCGTAAAAAGTGAGAAATACTGTTAAATACCCAACAATATAAATATTTTTGGATCAGGTTTTCTTTGGCGAATAAGGTTGGAATGTCCGACGCCGTTTTGGAATTTAAGATGGCGGCTTCTGTTTCGAAAAAAGTTAGCTATAACGTTTGCATTTAAAAAAATGGACAAAAATTGCCGATTTTTCATGGGTTTACCTTCACCCGCCCTGACAAAACTACCCATGCAGCATCAATCATAGTAACCCATGAGTCAGCAGACAAAATTTGACAGCTCTATCAGTCGAACTCTAACCGTGATGGCAAAAACAGTGAAGCAACTCCGTTCAGAAGTGTGCGCGTTCAAAGAACGGCACCCCGCCGCGTCGAAAACGGACATCGTGCGGCACTTTGTGGACTCTGGATACGCCCGTTCCGGCATCTACAACATCTTGGCACTATTAGACAACAATCAGAGCATCGAAAGAAAGCCCGGTTCCGGACGGCCGACGACCCTGAGCGACAAGAAGCTCCAAAGGATGCTGAAGAGGAAGACCGAGGGAAAAGTGGCTACATCGCTGCGTGCGCTTGGCCGGGAGGTCGGTTCAACCGGCCAAACAGTGAAAAAGTACCTGGCGAACATGAACATACATGTCAGGAAGCGGAAGTCGCGTCCACTGGTTTCGGAGCTGCAGGCAATGACGCAGCGGCAGCGGCTGAATAAGATGGTCAACTCGATTTTCCCGGCGAATCGCGACGTGGCGGTGGTGATGGACGACGAGACTTATTTCACCTTCGATGGTAACGACTGGTGGGGCACTTCGTGTTTATCTTTCCCGAAGAAGGAAGTGAGCTCCGAGGTGAAGTTCATTTCACACACCAAGTTCCCCAAGAAGGTGCTGCTGTGGCTGACAATCAGCGAGAAGGGGATGTCAAAGCCGCTCTTCTTTTGCTCCGGACTGGCCGTGAACGGGGAGATTTATAGTACGAAATGCCTGCCGGAAGTTGCGTCGTTCATCAAGAAATACCATAAGGGCGAAGACGCGGTGTTCTGGCCGGATCTGGCGTCGGCCTACTACTCGAAGCGATCGTTGGAGGAGATGAAGCGGCTGAATATCGATGTGGTACCCAAGTCGGCGAACCCGCCCAACGTCCCCTAGCTGCGTCCCATCGAGAATTTTTGGGCCAACCTGACGCGTAAGATTTACTCCAACAATTTTGTCGCGAAAACTGAGGAGAAATTGATAAATAAAACGAAGAAAGAACTCAAAAACATGCCTACACGCATGTTTTCGTCCGCCATGGTGAATGTTCCGGTTAACTGCCGGAAGGCCGCTCGCAAGGGCGTAGATTTTTTTTGCAAGTGAGCTTAAATTATTAGCTTCCATGGGAAATTTATAAAAAGCAATTATCTGTCTTAGGTTTTTTATTATCAATACTCGAAAAAAGTTTTTAAATGCAAACGTTACTATCAAATACCCTGCAATATCGATATTTTTAGTTTGGAAATGGCGTAGAATGGCTAGAAATCGATGTATGACGCCATTTTGAAATACAAGATAACGGCTTCTGATATTGAAAAAAAGGAAAATACTGCCAAATACCCTGCAATATGTATATTTTTGGACCGCAGTTGATGCCAGAAATCGATGACCAACCGATGAAAACGGATAAGTAACGTCTTGCAAATCAGTGAATGAGAAAAAAAAAATCTAAAGAATTATTTAAACGAGTGCAGCTAAATTGAAAGAAACTTCGTAATACAAGTCATGATTGCTGCTGCAGCTAACCTTTGTGACGCTGTTCTACTTTTTTTCCTCTTGCTGGTCCTTAGTACTGAAGCTTTCAAGAAAAATACCCCAGACAAAACTGAGATAAGATCTCGGATGGAAGTGATATCCTTAAAATTGCTGCTGATTCGGTGAGATCATTTCTGTTTAGTAATAACTTTTACGATAACTATTTTATTTTATTTTATCTTAATTTTATTTTTTATACTATTTTATTTTCGTCCTTATACTGTAAAAAATTATGTCATCATGGAAAACCGAGCTATACACCAAACAAACAAATTAAACCCTGGAAATATCACTCGCTTATGGTCAATCCTAGACCGTTTCCTTTCCAACCACCCTGCTCCTTGTCATCAATGAGGTGAGTCACTGTGTGCTCGTTTAGTAAATGACATATCATCATTATCCTTTCCGTTTTCCTCGTTATGGAAAAGACTTCTTTCGAGGTATGTCCTTTTATAACAAATATTGTGAAACAATTGATAACGAAAATGTCTATTTCAGGTAAACATTGTCATTGAATTGGTCTACACACGTTTGACAACAAAGAAATAAATAAATATATAAATTGAACAAGAAAATGAAAAGAATGATGAGTGATTTCCATTTATTTCCAACTACCTTAATTGCTTATCTTGATAGATACGCGTATTTGGTCTACAATGCGCAGACATTTTCAGTATCGTGTACTAATACACGATATAAATATAAATATGAGAGTTACAACTCAATTTTACCTTGCCTTACTTCTAAGTGTATTTTGTTAACATTCTAGGCCCTCTTTTTGATTCGATTAAAAAAAACTGCATAGAGAATCAAAAAAAAAAAAAGTTTTCGAACTTGGTTTCGAGGAAAAACTTATTCAGAACGGCATTTCGGTTTTGAACTTGTCCCAGAGTTTTCTCCGAAATTTCTCCACACTTTTCGTTTAACCTCCAGTCTAATCTTTCTTCATACATCTTTATGATCTTATTAAGGAATGTAGCCATTCACGTACATTTGCGTTGCACGCGTGTATTTGTGATGGTTTTAATGTGTTCATCATAGCATGCTGTGCGTTTAACTGTCATCTTTCGTTTGTATACTTGTTTGCTCGGTTTAAATTCTTCGTTTTCAAAATATCACGCATAGGAAAAGACGTGAAAATTAAGGTTTTGAACACATGGCTACGTGAAAAGGGTGGTAAAAATGGAAGCTCTTTTGCAGCGTTCGGATGCATGTATTTTGATGAATGACGAGAACTATGTCAAAGAGGACTCAAAAACTCTTCCAGGTCCACAATATTACACTGACGTCATAGGGAAGGATGTAAGCGATGCAGACACTTCATTTCAAGTGGAGAAGTTTGGTCGAAAAGTGCTGTTATGGCAAGCAATATGTTCCTGCAGTATGAAGTCAATCATTTTTAACACTACCGAAACAATCAATGCGGAATTCTATCAATCTGAGTGTTTGAGGTTGCTGCCTTTATATTAGAAGCATAGTACCCCTCCACTGTTTTGGCCGGATTTAGCGTCGGCGCATTACGCCAAAAGCACTCTCAATTGACTCACGGGAAAGGGTACAGATTTCGTTGAGAAAGACATCTATCCGCCAAATTGCCCTCAGCTTAGGCTCAACGAACGCTATTTAGCGATTGGGAAGAGGATCATTCAAAAAGAGGAAAAGCAGCAGCTGAGAATATGCAGGAGTTCAAAAAATGTGGGCTAAAGCGTCCGAAAAATGTGATGAAACAATTGTCCGGAACATGATGAAAAGTGTTCGATAAAAAATTCGCAAATTCGTGAAAGAAAAATATTAACTTCATCCGGTCTTCACAAAGTTCAAGTTCAATCCCGTTGAATAAAAAATCGTCCATTTGTTTGAATTAAACATAATTTTCATATGCTTTGAAAGAAAAATATGTGGATACCTTCCTTAAGTTCATCTCGTGGTTGTTTCCCCTCAGATCTTCCTAAGGTTTCTTTATTTCATTTCAGCGATTACACATCGTCAATATGTGATATTTCTTTAACCTTTTTTAGGTGTCGGGGTCAAAATGACCCGGAATGGATTTTATAAATGCTATTACTTTCTAAAATAAGCATCTAGACGTTTGAGTTTTCTAAACTTTTCCTAAACCATAGGAAGTTACGTTTCAGCATCGAACCCAAATTTTTGTGACATTTCTGAAGGGCTGTTAAAAAAAAGTTACGAATAAGGTGTTTCGGGTCATATTGACTCGGATTTCAACTCACATTGTGGAAACTATATATGACCAAATTTGAAAGTCTTTGCATTAAAAATGCTTATTAGAGTCAACATTTTCAGTTTCTGGAGAGTAATGCCCTTTTGAACCCGATTGACCACAAGGATGCTGTGCCGGAGGAGGGCATGTTTTGCCACGATCCGTGAGGCGGGGACAGATACAAATTTTCATCGGAACATGCTTTTCGACGGCTCAAACTTCACGATTTTTCATGAATAGTCTCTTTTTAGCCTTGAAATGGATCAATAACCATGTTGACCATTCCGGGGCAATCTGGATGCCCCGGGGGAACCCTTTAAGAGGGGACAAATGCGAATTTTCGCCGAAACATGCCTTTTCACGGCTCAAACTTCATGATTTTTCATGAATAGTCTACTTCTAGCCTTGAAATGGATCAATGACCATATTGGCTATTCTGGGACAACCCGGATGCCCTGGAAGAAACACTCAGCAGAGGACAAATAAAGAATTTTGCTGAAACAAGCCTCTCGACGGCTCAAACTTCATGACTTTTTGTAAACAATATACTTCTAGTCATTAAATGGACGAATGACTATATTGACCATTGCGAGAGAACCTTTCAGGAGGATACAAATACGGTTTTTCAGTGAACATACTGCAGATTTATCTATAGAACTCTTAAACCTTAAAAAAAAAAATCCTATAAAAATCCACGAGATCCTCAAGGGAGCTCCTTCTGATCAAACAATCCGATGGCAGTCGTTTCACATGTAGTCACATGTAGTCGAGTAAGGAGCAAGTGTGCCTTTGGGGCAAGTGTGCCACCAGGCATTTTACGGAAAACTATTAATAAATCGATCAAATGATGTAAGGTGTGGCCCAGTTAGAACTGGAACATAGACTGTTGCGCATATTTCGGATATACATTAACAAAATAGTATTCTGTTTTAACTTAAATGTTCGACTTTATGTGAACCTTAGAGGGGGAAAAAAAATAATCATCTCAATTTCAAAGAAATGTGCGTACTTTTCCCGGAATACGTTTCATCAACCGGCGCACAATATTCTTATCCATCGCACAGTGGGCAAGAACTGATGAAAACTAAGGAAAAAATCTGTAACTTTTGTCGCTTTTAAGCGCGGCTTGTAAACAAGGCCATTTCCGCTTGAAAATTGTCTGAAAAGTCGAATGGAACTGGTTTCAATTACCGGACGGATATGGTTGTTGAGCTATAGAGCCTATTTTACCCTACTTCCCCTTATATTCTTGAATAATTTATAGATATCTTTGCACGGAGTCGCTCAAGATCAACCAAATAGGGCTGGAACTATGCGAAATTTTTTGAAAAATTGAATAAAAGTTATTTTATCTACCGCACGGCTCTGTGAACAAAGATATGGCTGACTTTACCCCACTTCCTCGTATATTATAGAATAATTTATAGATATCTTTGCTCGGAGTCACTCAAGATCAACAAAATTGTGCCAATCTCATGTGAAATTTTCTGGAAAATCTAATAAAAGCTGTTGTAACTACCGCAAAGCTCTGTGAACGAAAATATGGCTGGTTTTACCCCACTTCTCCTTGTATTTTTGAATAGTTTATAGATATCTATGCTCGGAATCACTCAAGATCAACAAAATAGGACTAGTTCTATGTGACATTTCCTGGAAAATCGAATATAGGTTGAATCAACCACCGCAAGGCTCTGTGAACAAAGATATGGCTGATTTTACCCCACTTCCCCTCGTATTATTCAATAATGTATAGATATCTTTGCTCGGAGTCGCTCAAGATCAACAAATTAATGCTAATCCCATGTGAAATTTTCTGGAGAACTAAATTGAGGTTATTTTATATACCGCATGGCTTTGTGAACAAAGATTTAGCTGATTTTACTCCACTTCCTCTTATATTCTTGAATAATTTATAGTTATCTTTACTCAAGATCATAAAAATAATGATAGTTCAATGTGAGACTCTGCTGTCTCAAGAACTCGTAAACGTTTTCCTTATTCCAGTTACTGAAATAAATTTCAACTAAATCACGATTTATCACAACCATTCTGAATCGACTCAACTTTACACCTGAAATGACGTTTAACTTTTGAAAAGCAAGCATACTTTTCTGGTGTTTGGGCCTAGGTACAGCATGCATGTTCAGAGTTTGTTTTGAAACGTGTGGAATACTAAGATACTGTGATTGAATCGTTAAAAGCAGACACCGTAACAAAAGTGCAGCTTCTTCAATTTGCGGAGAATTTCATGTTGATACTCATGTTGTGGTGACTCCACCCATTTAGACTCCTGCGCGCGAATTATTTGCATGGATTTGATTCGATTTCCCAGGAAATTTCACATAGAACCAGTCCTATTTGGTTGATCCTGAGCGACTCCGAGCAAAGGTATCTATAAACTATTCAGGAATACAAGGGGAAGTGGGGTAAAACCAGCCATATCTTCGTTCACAGAGCCGTGCGGTGGTTGAAACAACCTGTATTCGATTTTTCAGGAAATTTCACATTGGACTAGTACTATTTTGTTGATCTTGAGCGACTCCGAGCAAAGATATCTATAAACTATTCAAGAATACAAGGGGAAGTGGGGTGAAACCAGCCATATCTTCGTTCACAGAGCCTTGCGGTGGTTGAAACAACCTCTATTCGATTTTTCAAAAAAATTCACATGGGACTAGTCCTATTTTGTTGATCTTGAGCGACTCCGAGCAAAGATATCTATAAATTATTCTATAATATAAGGGTAAGTGGGGTAAAGTAAGCCAAATCTTTGTTCACAGAGCCGTGCGGTAGATAAAATAACTTCTATTCGATTTATCAGAATTTTTTTACATAGGACTAGTTTTATTTGGTTGATCTTGAGCCACCCCGAAACATGCCTTTTGACGGCTCAAACTTCATGATTTTTCCTGAATAGTCTACTTCTAGCCTTGAAATGGATCAATGACCTTATTGGCTATTCTGGGGCAACCCGGATGCCCTGGAAGAAACATTCAGCAGAAGACAAATACAGAATTTTGCTGAAAAAAGCCTTTCGACGGCTCAAACTTCATGACTTTTTGTAAACAATACACTTCTAGTCATTAAATGGACGAATGACTATATTGACCATTGCGGGACAACCCGAATACTCCGAGAGAACCTTTCAGGAGGATACAAATACGGTTTTTCGGTGAACATAATGCAGATTTATATATAGAACTCTTAAATCTTAAAAAAAAAATCCTATAAAAATCCACGAGATCCTCAAGGGAGCTCTTTCTGATCAAACAATCCGATAGCAGTCGTTTCACATGTAGTCACATGTAGTCGAGTAAGGAGCAAGTGTGCCATAGGGGCAAGTGTGCCATAGGGGCAAGTGTGCCACCAGGCATTTTACGGAAAACTATTAATAAATCGATCAAATGATGTAAGGTGTGGCCCAGTTAGAATTGGAACATAGACTGTTGCGCATATTTCGGATATACATTAACAAAATAGTATTCTGTTTTAACTTAAATGTTCGACTTTATGTGAACCTTAGAGGGGGAAAAAAAATAATCATCTCAATTTCAAAGAAATGTGCGGACTTTTCCCGGAATACGTTTCATCAACCGGCGCACATTATTCTCATCCATCGCACAGTGGGCAAGAACTGATGAAAACTAAGGAAAAAATCTGTAACTTTTGTCGCTTTTAAGCGCGGCTTGTAAACAAGGCCATTTCCGCTTGGAAATTGTCTGGAGAATCGAATGGAACTGGTTTCTTATAGAGCCTATTTTACTCCACTTCCCCTTATATTCTTGAATAATTTATAGATATCTTTGCACGGAGTCGCTCAATCCTTGCGCTGAACTGGCCGGCTTGACGTGCCGCAAGGGCTCAGTAGGGATCAAGACCCGAAGCTAAGAGTCAGTTGCTTTGTGGTTATATCACATTTATTAGCAGAGCAGCACATCGAAATTTTAGGTTCATTATATGCTTTATTTCCCATGATTCCTTATATAATATACAATTTCAGATCATCCATGGATATCCCAAGTTTTGTAAAATAATTTTAAATCATTTTTTTTTCTCGTGGCTATGATACATTGTCTTAGCTTTCAGGTTCATGGTACAATTGCAGCAGGACCACAACCTGCAGACATTTAAATAAAAATGAAATTATTATCATTTCATATTATAACATCCATGCATTACATTTTGTATGCTTTTTTATAAGTCATTTTCAGCTTCGCATATATGTATGTATCCTTGTCAGTTATAGCTCATCTAACATACGTTATGTATTTGAAAAGATAGAAAGGTTTTTGATGTTTTATTTTTTTTATTTGTTTTATTTTTCATATTTGAAAAATTCTACTTAAAAAAAGCTCTTTCCTTCTTCATCAAAAATATATATTAATTTAAAACCTAGCAGTTTACAATCATTCATTTCCTATTTCACAGACATAAAGTATCATTTATGGGTCCAGGTGAACAAGAGCTATCGAAAAATTCAATTTTTTATCTTTTTGTATGTTTGTTTTATTAAGATTCAGATTTTGGATTCATACTCATATGAAATTTATTTCGCCTTATTATTAGCTGTTTTCAGTTTGTTTCCAATATTACTATGATATTAATACACATCTAATTTTTATTTTCAGTAACATACCAGTAGATGTCAGATACATCTTGTACCTACGTTTATTATGTTCTCTGACTATTATTGTGAAAACAAATTCTAATCTTAGAAGATCATAATCCAATAGAAACTGCAACAGTGGAAGTCTTTCGATGAGTGGATGTTCAGCTTAGTTACGGATATATGTATTCTACTATAGTTTACTGGCCTGCTGGTATTATTATTTTATATTATAACGTCAGTTTATTATTTTATGTTATAATATTAAATGATGTGACATAATTGCATTTAAATTCTTTTCATTAAAATCACTATTTCCGATAAGACTCACTACATAAATTATTGCAAGGAAACGGAACAGCTCATCGAAATTTTAGGTTTACTATTCTATTGCTATATAATTTCAGATCATTCATAGGTATCCCAAGTTTTATGAGATAATTTAATATCATTTTTTTTTTCTCGCAGTTACATTGTCTAACTTTCAGGTCCACAAATGGAAGTGTTATTATCATTCTTATATTCATTCACTATATTATTTGTCATTAAAATATTCATTCACTATATTTTTATAATTATAATATTAATTCACAAGATTTTAAATATTACTATATGACACTGAATATATATTGGGAAAGGAGGGAGCATCAGGGTATCACTCAAGCTGGAATTGGACAATGGTGTGGTATGACAACCGGCGTCTAGGAGGGAACAAACAGTATCATTTTCTTTATCCTACCGATTCGATTGTGATGCTGTGAATTCTACTCCAACAGTTTCAGCGAGAGTGACGCGCCCTTCTCAACAAGCCATCCCGTAGAAAGCTTAATAAGTATTGCGAATTGGGTTATTCGATTTGTTGGATCGTATCGTTGGAAGGAGAATCTCATGTTCCCGCGGGTTTCGCGTAAGTGTCTCTGCTTACGGGTCCGCCCCACCGTTTTTGGCCCTTCATACAGCGTTACTGTGAATACAAACCGGCAACTCAATTTGATCTTGCTATTAAGTGGAGCTGCATACATGACAAGGTCTTAGAAGGGATGGTGGCTACCTTACATACATACATACACATCTTTGCACGGAGTCGCTCAAGATCAACAAAATAGTGCTAATCCCATGTGAAATTTCCTGGAAAATCGAATAGAAGCTGTTTCAACTACCTCACAACTCTGTGAACGAAGATATGGCTGGTTTTACCCCACTTTCACTTGTATTCTTGAATAGTTTATAGATATCTTTGCTCGGAGTGGCGCAAGATCAACCAAATAGTGCTAATACCATGTGAAATTTCTTGAAAAATTGAATACAGGTTGTTTCAACCACCGCACGGCTCTGTGAACGAAGATATGGCTGATTTTACCCCACTTCCTCATATATTATAGAATAATGTATAGATATCTTTGCTCGGAGTCGCTCAAGATCAACAAAATAGTGCCAATCTCATGTGAAATTTTCTGGAAAATCGAATTAAAGCTGTTTCAACTACCACAAAGCTCTGTGAACGAAAATATGGCTGGTTTTACCCCACTTCCCCTTGTATTTTTGAATAGTTTATAGATATCTATGCTCGGAATCACTCAAGATCAACAAAATAGGACTAGTTATATGTGACATTTCCTGGAAAATCGAATACAGGTTGTTTGAACCACCGCAAGGCTCTGTGAATAAAGATATGGCTGATTTTACCCCACTTCCCCTTGTATTATTTAATAATGTATAGATATATTTGCTCGGAGTCGCTCAAGATCAAAAAATTAATGCTAATCCCATGAGAAATTTTCTGGAGAACCAAATTGAGGTTGTTTTATATACCGCATGGCTTTGTGAACAAAGATTTAGCTGATTTTACTCCACTTCCTCTTATATTCTTGAATAATTTATAGATATCTTTACTCAAGATCATAAAAATAATGATAGTTCAATGTGAGACTCTGCTGTCTCAAGAACTCGTAAACGTTTTCCTTATTCCAGTTACTGAAATAAATTTCAACTAAATCACGATTTATCACAACCATTCTGAATCGACTCAACTTTACACCTGAAATGACGTTTAACTTTTGAAAAGCAAGCATACTTTTCTAGTGTTTGGGCCTAGGTACAGCAAGCATGTTCAGAGTTTGTTTTGAAACGTGTGGAATACTACGTCTTCCATAAGTTACTGTGATTGAATCGTAAAAAGCAGACACCGTAACAAAAGTGCAGCTTCTTCAATTTGCGGAGAATTTCATGTTGATACTCTTGTTGTGGTGACTCCACCCATTTAGACTCCTGCTAAACCTGCCATATCTTCGTTCACAGAGCCTTGCGGTGGTTGAAACAACCTGTATTCAATTTTTCAAGAAATTTCACATTGGACTAGCACAATTTTGTTTTTTTAATCTATAAATTATTCAATAATATAAGGGGAAGTGGGGTAAAATAAGCCATATCTTTGTTCACAGAGCCGTGCGGTAGATAAAATAACTTCTATTCAATTCTTCAAAAATGTTTACATAGGACTAGTCTTATTTGGTTGATCTTGATCCAGAGCGGTAGTTGAACCAGCTTCTATTTGATTTCATAAGAAATTTTACATGGGATTTGCACTATTTTGTTTATCCCGGGCAACTCAGATCACAGATATCTATAAGTTATTCAAGAATATAAGGGGAAGTGGGGTAAAATAGGCTCTATAAATCCACAACCATATCCGTGCAGTGATTAAAACCAGTTCCATTCGATTTCCCAGACGATTTCCAAGCGGAAATGGCCTTGTTTACAAGCCGCGCTTAAAAGCGACAAAAGTTACAGATTTTTTCCTTAGTTTTCATCAGTTCTTGCCCACTGTGCATCGTTTGGGCAATCTTATTGCACTTGGTTCTCAATTCATTGAAGTTTTTGACGACACGGCCATTCATCTTTAGCTTCCTCTTCATAATAGCCCGAAATCTCTCTATCGATCTGAGCTGGGGACAGTTTGGTGGGTTGAGTTCTTTCGGTATAAACTGAATCCCGTTGGTTTCATACCACAGCAATGACAGCTTGCAAGATCTGGCCAAAACATCACAGGTTAATTGTGGGATCTGATGAATGGCAATAGTCGCTTTTGGAGACATTCCGCTCTGTACAGCTCTGAATTAAATGTCTTATCAGTGATGAAATCCTTGGTCTTCGTACCGCAGCTGCAGATGCCCTGCCAAATCATGTATTTACGTGCAAATTTATCTGTAAACACAAACTTGAATTTGGGATGCGGTAGCTGTTTGAAATCGGCCTTTACATAGGTTTCATCATCCATGAGGAGACAGCCATTGAATTTTGTCAACAC
This sequence comes from Aedes koreicus, assembly GCA_024533555.2. Taxonomy (NCBI): domain Eukaryota; kingdom Metazoa; phylum Arthropoda; class Insecta; order Diptera; family Culicidae; genus Aedes; species Aedes koreicus. Next base: position 32,027 of record JAHHFK020000602.1, on the reverse strand, counting down.
CTGATCATACAGTTTTCTGGCACGGATTCTGGCCACATTGTTCTGCTTTTGATCCCTATTTGGTTGTCTACAGGCACGGTATGACTTGAAGCCTTCCCGGAGACGAATCCGTTGCACGGTACTGCATGCGGCGCGAAACTTGTTGGCCACATCGCGGTCTGAGATGTTGGGGTTTGCCTTAATGTTCTTGTTGACTTTGATCCGCAGTTGAAGGTTGACAGTTCCCGCCTGACGCATGCTTTGAGGCTTGCGATCCGTAGACAAAGTTTCTCTGTACTTTTTCAAAACACGCCACACAGTATTTTGGGGGGAAACCCAACAAGTTAGCAAGTTAACAAGTTTTGGCCCAGACCACGAAGGGTTTTCCAAATGATTGCGACCAATTATTTTTCTTTTTTCTTCTTCCATTTTGTATTTCTCTTAAACACGTTGGAACTGCACCGCGAAAAAAAAACTTCTGATGTTGTTATTGTTATAGGGAACACATAAGCTGTCATAGTTTACAAATCTGACCACTAGGGTCGCTGTAAGAATAAAAAATGTTTGTTCCAATACTAAATGGGCCACATCTTAAGCAAATAAAGAAATAGCATTATGTTCTTGATTCTAAATTTACCCAGGCTAAATCAAATTGTTACATTTAGGCTAAATAACTACAGTACATTTCTCTAGTCTCCTGTACATCGAAACAGAGCAAACAAGGTACAGTAATGCTATAAAACGCAACACACAAAGGCTTTCCCGGATTAGATGAAATGATTGCCACCTTCTTCGCGGTGCAACCTAGATTCCCTTCCCAAGCATCTTCCGGTGCTCATACACATTGCTCGAAGTGAACCCCGAACTCTCCGAGACTCCGAGAATTAGTGAGTATGCAAATTTTACCCATCATAAATACCCCCTCCGCACCTTTAATTACCAGTGCTTAGCACCTTTCGTGCAGCAATTAAAGTAAGCAATTAAGGCAGCCAGAAGAACGAAAAAAAAAACACTCGATTCCTTCTCCGTTCTCCAGCTTGGAACCGAGCGCGGCCAGAATCTTCGAAAATCATTCGCACGTTCTTCCCGTTAGAGCAATCATGCGCTCGTTTCGGTGCGAACTTTCAACCGTAACCTCACACAATCTAAAATGATTCCAATGTTGCACAGAACTGAATATTATTATAGCGAGAGTCGAGGCACGGCTGCTGTTCTAAGCGGCCTTTTGAACAGGGTGATGATTCTCAGGCGAAGAGCTATCACTTGGATGCCACGGTCCGAAAGAGTCAATGACCAGCTTTATGTAGTTTTAATTTGCTCTGGCACGACACAGCCTGCTTGTTTTTTCAATACGCGATAAGGAAATACGGTTGATATCAAGTCCTAGAAAACTTCCAATTAGTGTAATACGACCAGTCTTAGAAGAAGACATTCCCCAACAATGTTTCTTCATTCGTGGAAAGCAGAGAAAGGGCCGACCGGATTGTTGATTGACTCCGCAAAAGCATCCGATCGTAGTTCGTTCTCATTGTAAGAGGCAAATGTAGGATCTCGTTCCGGGTTTTCGTGATTTGCCCTTTGTAATGATGAAATTGTTTTCGGTCAAATTCAAGCGGTTTTTAATAATGGATTCTCTCCCCCTCTTTCCATTCCATTAAATCCATTTTTATTTGCATGGGTGTATAATAGTTAGTTTCGATATTAATAAGTGATGTAAGCGAAATGGCTCTTATGTTGGCCTGTGGATCAAAAAGTCTGGGCACATCTATTCATGTTTGCCCATTTCCTCTCGTTGACTGGGTCATCTTCAGCTGAATTTTTGGGTGTATGTTTCAGTGAATAAATTTTTCACATTCGAGGAAGTAGAAATTATCATTTTTTACGATTGAAGGCATGTTTTTATATGCTAGACCGAAACGTTTTATTGTATTTCTTTATTATTAGGGGCACTTTTCTTCATAGGCTGGTTAAACGGGCTGTTCTTAAGCTTTATTTTAGCTCATTTCGCTCTCTCCGTTGAATTTTTTTTAAAAGTTCGAATTCATCTCTTTTACGTTGTCTAGAATTATGCGCACTTTACGAGCAGATAACGATTGAAAAATCTGCATAAATTTTTCCACAGTATTAAGGCATGGCCCACTTAGTGATGGAACCAACTCTTTTGCTTATTACAGCGCTCCTAGAGGACGTTTTTGAAAGGTTTGTTAACAATAACATTATCAATAGCACTGTTTTTTTTTTCAGCTCATAAAACGCTCTCAATTTGAAGATAATGACCATACAAAAGTGATTATAGGTTTGAGTAAAAAGTAGGATGCCGCTTACCGACTGACAGGCAAACCGTGCCAGTAGGCAACTCAATCGATCACTCAAGCAGAGTACCGTAGCTAGAACCAGTGCTCAAAAGCTGTATGACAACTTGCTTACCAGGTTCGGTGTACGCATACTCATGGAAGATGAAACTTATGTAAAGACCGACTTTGGTCAACTCCCAGGACCAAAGTTTTACTAAATAAAGGCTGGAGGAGGTTTCCCTGTAAGGTTAAAATTAAAGAAATTCGATTAACTTGCACGCAAATAGATAATTTGGCAGGGAATTTGCAGTTGCAGCCAGAAAACAAAGGTTTTCTTCACTGAGAAAATTATGAACTCAGAGGTCTTTGACCTTCATCCAGTCACATGATGGTTCGGTGACATCTTGTGAGTTGTCACTACAGCCGGGAAGCACCACAATGGTACAATGACATTGGATCCCAATTTGTTCCGTAAGTCTCAATCCACCCAATTGTCTCCAGTCCCCAAACAACTGAAAGAGAAAACTGAAGCTAAAAGGTACAGTCATCAAATCGACAGCTCAGATGAAAAATTGGTGGGATAAAATCACCAAAACAGTGAGCGAGACCGTTTCGCGCCGCTTGATGGGTATTTCGAGTTCGAGAGTTCCTTCGAAACCGCGACGAATAATACGTCTCGTATTTTTTTTCTTTAAAATATAAGAAATAGTATGACTTAAGTGAATAACGTTTTCAAATCTGTTAATTTGAATCCAAAATAGACCAAAATGATGTTGCTCCATTACTGAGTGGGCCATGCTTTAAAAGGAAACTTACTTTGAGTTCATTGCACAACCAAGGACGGATCAACCAAGGTTTCTATAGAAGTATCATAAATAACACTGGTCGACGGAGATTCTTAGACCCAGAGCTCCATGCCGTTAGCTTGGGTCCCAAAAGCACCGAATATCGTATTTTGACCTCATGCGATTTGCATTTTTTTTCACAAATTGGCATCACGAATTGAAATTTTGATATATTTTGAGAACCATTCAAACAACTACCTCAGCTTAAACGTAAATTCTCAAGAAGAATTTTTATGCAACTTCTTAGAAAACAACTTTGAAGAAAAAAGTGTGTCGATCCGACTTCTCCAGAAGAAGTTATGACCGTTGAAAGGCAGCATATTTTAGCAAAAAAAAAAAAAAAAAAACAGCAACGTACAGTAAACCCCCCGGCATGCGCGGAATCCCTTGATGGTGGTCTCAAATGATATATGGGCATTAAACTTTGTTGTTTCATCAGAAAAAATCTCGCAAAGTTGTTCAGCAGATCGAGGCCTTCAAGATGGTAAAAGTTCAGAATTATCTCACTACACGGCGCTAGTATGTATGTAAACTAACTTTATAAGCGGAATCTCGAGATCCTTGACCTATAGCAAGTTGGTGTCTTCGTCAAAGATGTTTGGTTGATTAAGGCCTTTCGGATGGTGTTAACATTAATTCAGAACTCGTCCGCTACGTGGCACTAATGTACATGTGAACGTTGTGTATTACCTGTATTTTGATATCTAGATCATGTATGAATTAATTGTTTTCAGGAAATTTACTCGAGTAATCATGGTCTTCCAGACGATCGACTTCATAGGTCAGAATTATTTCACTGCGTGGCAGACCACTGTGAACTATGTAATAAGTGTTGATCGCTAGTACACATAAGAGACTTATAACCACAATATGGCTTTTGCTTTTTGGGTACGTTCTTCTGACAACTTCAGGTTAGTCCTTTAGAGAAGTTCTTCACAAAACTTCGGGTAAGTCCTGCAGATAACGTCATGGAAGTTCTGCAGAGAACTTCAGGGAAGTTCTGCAGAGAGAACTTCAGGGATATTCTGCAGAGAACTTAAATTAAGTTCTTCAGAGAACTTCATGGAAGTTCTGCAGAGAACGTCAAGGAAGTTCTTCAGAGGACTTCTTGGTAGTTCTTCAAATAATTTAATGGAAGTCCTGCAAAGAATTTCTGGGAAGTGCTTCAGAGAACTTCAGGGAAATTATGCAAAGAACTTCAAGGATGTTCTGCAGAGAACTTCAAGAAAGTTCCTCAGAGAACTTCATGGAAGTTTTTCAAGATCTTCCCTTAAGTTCTCTGTAAAACTTCCTTGAAGTTCTCTGAAGAACTTCCCTAAAGTTCTCAGCAGAACTTTCATGAAGTTCTTTGAAGAAGTTTCATGAAGATCTCGGCAGAACTTCCCTGAAGTTCTCTGTAAAACTTCACCGAAGTTCTCTGAAGAACTTTCCTAAAGTTTTTTGAAGAACTTCCCTGAAGTTCTCTGCAAGACTTCCCTGAAGTTCTCAGCAGAACTTCCATGAAGTTCTTTGAAAACTTCCATGAAGTTCTTTGAAGAACTTCCATGAAGTTCTTTGAAGAACTTCCATGAAATTCTTTGAAGAACTTCCATGAAGATCTCAGCAAAACTTCCCCGAAGTTCTCTGTAAGACTTCTCTGAAGTTCTCAGCAGCACTTACCTAAAGTTCTCTGCAGAACTTCCTTGAAGTTCACTGAAGAACTTCCCTGAAGTTCTCTAAAGAACTTCTCTTTAGTTCTCTGAACAACTTCCCTGATGTTCTCTGCAGCACTTGCAGTTGGAGATTGGAGTTCGAACATCAGATGGCTCACAAAAATAAAATGTTTTATTTTGCTGAACCGAGATTTGAACCATGGCCGCCGGCGTAATGGCTCTTGGCGTAAACTATTTTACCACGTTATAAAGTTGAGAGAACTGGAACAGAAACCCTTCAGTTGGTTCGCTTGGCGAGGCACTCAGCGGTACATCAGTGAAGGAAATGGATATATTTTCCACACTTGCATGGCTTCGTTTATTTTATGAAACGCTTTGTAGATGATCAGTGAAATTTGTTTCGATCTATTTGTGTCTGCCAGCCGGTTGCCTACATTTGCATGGCTTGCGGACCATAAAACGCTTAATGAATCAATATGGGCAAAATTGCCTTCTCTGAACCATGTGGATTTCTCAAGATATGATTGCAAAAACTGAAATTGCATTTTTTGCCACCGTTTCAACTTTTGGGTGAACTATCTAGATTCGTCACGCTGGCGGCCACGGTTCGGATCTCGGTAACGAAACGAATTCCTTGTTTTTTGAGGGCCATTGAACTTTCGGACTCCAATCTCATACTCAACAACGAATGCACAACCTCACGCACATATTGAAATTTACAACGCGAATTGATGTGTTGCTTTTTTTGCCCACGACCTATGTTGCATTTTTATCTCCAAGTTGCGAGCCATTACGAAAAATGCAACAAAATCATGCGAAATTACATCACCATCTTGCTTTTTCATTTTGGGTGTGCTAGCTAGTGTATCACGCTGGCTGAGGGTCCCCCTTTAACTCCGTCGATAAAGGCACAGCTACAAAGCAACACCTTGCTGGAGGTGACTGGGTTCGATTCCCGGTCTGGCCCAGGCATTTTTCATAAAGAAAAATTTCTCGACCCCCTGGGCATAGCGTATGATTGTATCTACTTGCTACACAATCATACCAATGCAAAAATGGTAGCTCATCGAATGCTCTCAATCAATAATGGAAGTGCATTTAGAACACTAAGTTGAGAGCAAGCAATAAGCGAAATTGTGACAGCAATAAGCTTGAAATGCTAAAAAGAAGAAAAAAGAAGAAACCAGGAAACTGGAGAAGTTGAACAACGGCCATGCGAGTCATGAGTGCGCACAGAACAATATCATCGGAGGCATTATGCGTCATTGCCGTGTCGTGACGAAAGTGCGCGGAAATGGCTGCAGAACCAAAAAGTTGTTGTTCGAGTAAAATAGCTGGTTTTTGGTCTCGGGGGATGTTCAAAAGTTGGGGAATTCTCCGTCGGTGTAGAGTAGATCCATTGTCGGGGACTACTAGAGTTGATTGCGTAGAAGGAGGGAGCTGAGTGGCTCAGGAAGTGGGAGTTAAACCGTTAAACCAAGCTAAATGATTCAGGCAAAGAGTAGGAGCTAAATGGCTTAGAGAGCATAGTAGCTAATGGGCAAGATCCACCGTGAGGGGGCTCTAATGGTGCAACAAGGAAACGGGTGTAGTGGATAGTGGGATCAGAAGCTAGCCTTTTCTCAAAGTCAACCCTGGCCACACTCTGACATAATGCACGATGACCATGGATTTCCATCTACATTGTAAAAGAAATAATCGCAGGATATTTCAATGCCAGTGCAGGGGTGTGGAACAGTAGATTAACCAACGCAAGAGGTCATCTCTTGCAGGAAGCCATATCAAAGTTAGATTTACGATTATGCAATGAAGGATCCACATTTTGGAGAAACGGGAGGGAGTCCATCATCGACGTCACGTTTTGCTGTTCTTCACTGACAACGAACATAAACTGAAGCGTTTGCGAGGAAAATACTTACAGCGACAACCAAGCTATTCGTTACCGCATCGGTCAACATAATGAGCTAACGAGAAATGGTGAAATGGTGTCAGCTGGTTACGCCACGATGCCGTGAAAACTGGGGCCAAGGATCCGACGGCATCCAGCTTACTGGTGGAACGAGACACTCAGAGCAAGTAGGTGAGCTCAAAGAGCAAGGATGGAGCTGGATAGAGAGGAGTGCAGGGCTGTTTTCTGAGAAGCTAGGGCCGCAGTCAAACGGGAAATCTTGCGTAGCACGTCAAATTACTACAAGGGACCGTCTGAACCCCAACGCCTAGAGCGATGCGTAAGGAGTCGTCATGGCAAATAGTAAGGGCCCCTCTGTGCAAGCTGAAATGTGCCCAAAAAAAGATAAAGGTAATCGTGGAGGAACTCTTCCCGAAGTATGATTCAACGACGTGGTCAACCAACACCGTACGGCGTGGATGAAGAAGCTTTTGCCGAAGATTGGCAAGTTTCTAACGACGAGCTTGTTGAAGCGGCGAAAATTGTACAGTGTGTCTCACAATAGGTGTCACCTTTTTTAATTCTTAAAAGCAGAATTGATTATATTATTTTGAGTGTGTTCTTTTGACAGCTTATCGCTGAAGATAAATAAGCGATTCCGTTTGTTTATATTTAGCAGCTACCATGGAAGCCATACGGGCGCAAGTTTTAAAATTACATTTGCAAAACCTTAGACTGTGGCAGATATTCAATAGCCTTAAGCAGATTGGAGTGAGTAAGCGTTTTGTTTTTCGTGCCTTGAAACGGTTCAAGGAAACTAGAAATGTCCATATTCAACGTAAAGGAGGTGTCAGACGAACTGCCAGAACGAAGAAAAAGATCAAATGTATGAGGGAGCGAATAAGACGTAATCCGGCCGTATCTGGCCGTAAATTGAGCAAACAATTTCAAATGACCCCTGCTTCAATGGACAGGCTCCTCAGACATGATCTGGATTACAAGCCGCACAAAAAACAACGGGTTCACGGGTTGACGGAGCGTCAAAAGTAAGCCAGGGTCCAAAGAAGCAGAAATCTTTTGGTTTGGCACGGTGACTGCGAGATTTTATCTTCGGATGAAGAGCTCTTCCTCCTTCAGAACATTCATAATCACTCAAATGGTCGTGTGTATGGCAAAAATCTTGCCAATATTTCAAGAGATAAACTAGCTTTAGAACGCTATCAGAATGTATTGAAAATCATGGTATGGGGCGCCGTTTCACGAAAAGGAAAACTTCTTCTTCTGTTCATAGAACCTAACGGAAAAAACAACATTGAATATTACATCGAGCAGGTTTTGAAGAACCATTTGCTTCCTCATGCTTCAACTCTGTATTTGAATACACCATATTGTTTCCAACTGGACTCAGCTCCATTGCGCGGAAAATTTGCCCGATTTCATCACATCTGAAGAAAGGCCTGCATCCTCACCGGATCTCAACTCACTTGACTACTTTGTTTGGGGTTAAATGCTTCAACATATAGGCCCTACGAAAGGGCTTACTTTAGATCGATTCAAGGAACATTTGGTTGTTATTGTGTGCCAGCTGCGATGGGCTTACGAAGCGTTTGCGCAAAATTATCAAGAAAAAGGGTGAGAGATTCGAATTGAATTTATAGGGTTTATTTCTATAACATGTATCTTTGAAATGAAAAATAAATGTTATGCTTTCGTTGATTTGTTTTGCTGTAATCCCACTTTGTTTTAGTGACACCTGTTGTGAGACACCCTGTTTATATTCAGCTTTTAATTAACTAAAATTTCGATTGTTGGTTTAACAAGCAGAATGGACTGACATGCAGCTATATTTAGGCTTGACAGACAATACTTATTTTATAACTCCCAGCTCGCTATTGAGCTATTGAAATTGGGAGGAAGAGCATATATCGGAGGATTGGATGGAAGGTATCGTGTGTCCCATCTATGAAAAGGGTTACAAGCTGGATTGTTGCAACTATAGTGCAATCACGCTACTGAACGCCGCCTACAAGCTGCTTTCCCAAATTCTATGCCGCCGTTTGTCACCAACTGCAAAAGAGTTCGTGGGGCAGTACCAAGCGGAATTCATGGGTCCCCGCACTACTACGGATCAGATTTTTGCGTTTCGGCTAATGCTGCAGAAATTTCGCGAATATAACGTGCCTACATATCTTCCCCAGAAAAACTGACTCAGTTTTTTCAAAGCAACGAAGGATCGAGTGATGTTTGTCGCCCGAGTCTCAGGGACATTTTCGAGTCCCTTCGGAAAATGCATTCCCAAGCAACATAAAATAGTCATAGTTGGTTACAGTGACTTGAATGGGACTTATTTAATTGAGTTGTATTGAGGTTATATCAAACTAATTACAACAGTGCGCTACAAGGGGCAGGGTGTATTTTGAAGAGCGGTGATGGAAACGAATGGCTCGATCTTTAGGAAACCTGTCTAACTTTTTGGCTTCAGTGACGACGTTGATATCGTAGCACGTAACTTTGGGACGATGGCCGAAACGTACATCAGACTTAAGGATGAAACAAGTAGGATTGGACTCATGTTTAATGAGTTAAAAACAAAATCAGTTCCATAGAGGCTATTCGCTCTTTGAGGCCGGTAAAGCACTCCTCGTATTTTCTCATGAAAATACAGGAGCTTCTAAGTGCTTTATCTTCGCGTTATTTTATCATCATCTTTGTATGGGTCCCATCTCATTGCTCAATTCCGGGTAATGAGAGAGCGGACTCGCTTGCAAAGGTGGGCGCTATGGAAGGCGATATATGTGATCGACAAATCGCCTTCAACGATTTTTTTCCTATTTTTCGTCAACAGTCACTCGTCAGCTGGCAGTATAAATGGAGTAAAGGAGATTTGGGGCGATGGCAACATTCTATCATCCCAAAGGTGTCGAAGAAAGCTTGGTTTTGGGGTATGGATGTGGGTCGAGAGCGAGCAGTGGCGCTATAACCAAGCTATTTAGCACCTGCATTCGGAGGAAATGCCAATGCAGCACCAGAACGTCTGTTCTCCAGGTTAGGGGCGGCTCAAAACAGCGTCTGTTCCCCATGTCAGGGGTGGCTGAATCACCGTCCATGTGCCAGCGTGGGACTCTAAATTCAACTGAGCACTATGGTCCTCCGGAAAGTAGGGGGTTGGTGTCAGGCCCTGCAAGCCAGCCGTAAAAAAAAGCAAGCACAGGAACATTTACAGCAGAATACAACCCAGAACAATCGGCGAGGACCACAGCGACGAAACAGGACTAGTGATTGGAAACTCGGTACGTGGAACTGCCGATCGCTCAACTTCGTCGGAAGTACCCGCATACTCTCCGATACACTGAAGGATCGTAAGTTTGGCATCGTAGCGCTGCAGGAGGTGTGCTGGAAGGGATCCATGGTGCGTACGTTTAGAGGTAACCATACCATCTACCAGAGCTGCGGCAACACACACGAGCTGGGAACAGCTTTTATAGTGATGGGTGACATGCAGAAGCGCGTGATCGGGTGGTGGCCGGTCAATGACCGAATGTGCAGGTTGAGAATCAAGGGCCGGTTCTTCAACTTCAGCATTATCAACGTGCACAGCCCACACTCTGGAAGCACCGATGATGACAAAGAGGCATTTTACGCGCAGCTCGAACGTGAGTACGACCGCTGTCCAAACCATGACGTCAAGACCATCATCGGGGACCTCAATGCTCGGGTTGGCCATGAGGAGGAATTTAGACCGACTATTGGAAAGTTCAGCGCTCACCAGCGAACGAACGACAACGGCCTCCGACTTATTGATTTCGCCGCCTCCAAAAATATGGCCATTCGTAGCACCTACTTCCAGCACAGCCTCCAGTATAAGTACACCTGGAGATCACCGCAGCAGACAGAATCGCAAATCGACCACGTTCTAATCGATGGACGGCACTTTTCCGACATTACCGATGTCAGGACCAATCGTGGCGCTAACGTCGACTCCGACCACTACCTGGTGATGGTAAAACTGCGCCCAAAACTATCCGTCGTAAACAACGTACGGTACCGACGCCCGCCACGGTACAACCTAGGGCGGCTGAAGCAACCGGATGTCGCCACGGCCTACGCGCAGAATATCGATGCAGCGTTGCCGGATGAGGGTGTGCTCGACGAAGCCCCTCTCGAGGACTGCTGGAGGAATATCAAAGCAGCCATCAATGACGCAGCAGAGAACGTGGTCGGGTACGTTGAGCGAAGTCGAGGGAACGACTGGTTCGACGAAGAGTGCAGGGAGGTTTTGGAGGAGAAGAACGCAGCGCGGGCAATAATGCTACAGCACGGGACCCGGCAGAACGAGGAGCGTTATAAACAAAAGCGGAAGCAGCAGACCCGCCTATTCCAGGAAAAGAAACGCCGCCTGGAAGAAGCTGAGTGCGAGGCGATGGAGCAGCTGTACCGTTCCCAAAAAACACGGAAGTTTTATCAGAAGCTCAACACGTCCCGGAAAGGCTTTTTGCCGCGAGCCGAAATTTGTAGGGATAAAGATGGGGGCATTCTGACAGACGGCCGTGAGGTGATCGAAAGGTGGAAGCAGCACTACGACGAACACCTGAATGGCGCAGAGGACGCGGGCGTTGAAGTCCAAGTCAGTGGAAGAAATGACTACGTCAGCACAGCAGAGGATGGGGACGAACCAGCTCCCACGCTGAGGGAAGTTAAGGATACTATCCAACAACTCAAGAATAACAAAGCAGCTGGCAAGGATGGCATCGGAGCTGAACTCATCAAGATGGGCCCGGAAAGGCTGGCCATCTATCTACATCGGCTGATAGTCTGAATCTGGGAAACAGAACAGCTACCGGAGGAGTGGAAGCAAGGGGTTATATGCCCTATCTAAAAGAAAGGCGACAAGCTGGAGTGTGAGAACTACCGAGCGATCACAGTCCTAAACGCTGCCTACAAAGTATTATCCCAGGTCATCTTCCACCGGCTTTCACAAAAACTAAATGAGTTTGTGGGAAGTTATCAGGCCGGTTTCATCGACGGGCGCTCGACGACGGACCAGATCTTTACTGTACGGCAAATCCTCCAAAAATGCCGCGAATACCAGGTCCCGACGCATCATCTGTTCATCGATTTCAAGGCGGCGTGCGACAATATCGACCGCATAGAGCTATGGAAGATTATGGACGAGAACGGTTTTCCCGGGAAGCTCACTAGACTGATTAAAGCTAAGATGGACGGTGTGCGAAACTGCGTGAAGATTTCGGGCGAACATTCCAGCTTGTTTGAATCACGCCGGGGACTACGTCAAGGTGATGGACTTTCGTGCCTGTTGTTCAACATTGCGCTAGACGGTATCATGCGAAGAGCCGGGTTCAACTGCCGGGGTACGATTTTCACTCGATCCGGTCAGTTCGTTTGTTTTGCGGATGACATGAACATTGTTGGCAGAAGATTTGAAACGGTGGCAGAAATGTACAGTCGCCTAAAACGCGAAGCTGCGAAAGTCGGACTGGAGGTGAATGCGTCGAAAACAAAGTACATGCTAGCAGGAGGTACCGAGCGCGACAGGGACCGCCTAGGCATCAGTGTTACGATAGACGGGGATACATTCGAGGTGGTGGAAAAATTCATCTACCTTGGATCCTTGCTTACGGCTGACAACGACAACAGCCGTGAGATCCGAAGACGCATCATCAGTGGAAGTCGTGCCTACTACGGGCTCCAGAAGAACTTGCGGTCAAGAAAGATTCACCCCCGCACTAAATGTACCATGTACAAAACGCTGATAAGACCGGTTGTTCTCTACGGGCACGAGACGTGGACGATACTCGAGGAGGACCTGCAAGCACTTGGTGTTTTCGAACGCGAGGTGCTTAGGACCATCTTTGGCGGCGTACAGGAGGATGGAGTGTGGCGGCGAAGATGGAACCACGAGCTCGCTGAACTCTACGGCGAACCCAGCATTCAGAAGGTCGCGAAGGCTGGAAGGGTACGGTGGGCAGGGCATGTTGCGAGAATGCCGGACAACAACCCTGCAAAAATGGTGTTCGCCTCGAATCCGGCCGGTACAAGAAGGCGTGGGGCACAGCGAGCACGATGGGCGGACCAGGTGCAACAGGATCTGGCGAGTGTGGGTCGTCAACGAGGTTGGAGAGAGACAGCTATAGAGTATATTGGCCAAATGTTGTAGATGAAGTCATATCGTAAATACGATGTATGGCTGTATGGCTATTTAAATAAATAAATAATGTGGGTCGAGACTTCATTCGTGTGATAGCGGTCTCCTGACAAGAAAGTTGTTTGAGCATAAAGTGTAATGCCACATCCGCTTCGTACAATGAGCAATCTTTCCGGCACAGTTGTTCAACAGCAGCATTGATAGGTTCAAGAGCGTGTATGATTTCCCGAACCAAATCCTTTTCATTATCGGTCATGTTCAGCTTTACTCGTCCTTTCAGATCGATCATCGCTTTCTTTACCGCGTTCCTGACGACGTAGAATCTCTTAAGCATGTCAAACAAGCTTTTGACGTCGATAACCAACGGCATCTCTTTTCCAAACTCCTGCTGGACGTATTTTTGAAGGAGATCGTCGTTCTTGACCGGTGAATTGCAGAAAGTTCTTACAATTCCATAGAGCTTCTTAATGGTAGCGTGGTATTCAGGCCGCAATTCCGCTTCATCGCATTCCGCATTTTCTAGCACGAACTAACCGTCGCCGTCATCCTCATCGTCGGCAGAAGAGTCTGAATCAGCATCGTTGGAACCTAAAATTCGAGAAAATACCTAGTAGTTCAGTTATAAAGATAACAATTTGAAATGAACAAACCTTCTCCGCTCAGCTCACGTTGATTGTATGTTTGTGCATTACGGGAATAAAGCACACTCGTGACAGCAAGGTGTATCCCGTGTGCAAGACAAACTTGATGATCCGCGGTAATTAATCTTCCGAATTTCTTCATTACAGATGCACCATCTGTCGTTGCTGCTACAACGTCTTTGGTGAGGGATAAGCCATACTTAGAAAAGATCTCTTCCAACAGCTTGACACATTTCTCGGCATCCATTGATCCTACTATCCTTTTCAGACCCAAGTTCCAGGTGTGCTGACCGTCATGAGCATTTACGTTCATGTATCTGCGGTTCCGAGTTGAAGTCCACTCATCGTGGAGTGATATTAATCTTACGGCCTTGCTTCCTGATTTCACCAAACTCCTTTCGGTACCCCCCAACAACAAAAATGTAGTGCGCTTTGACCTTCAGCCTGATACCTTCCGGTGATTTGGGGATATCTCGAAATCCTCGGGCATATAATCCAAGCCGGATGCCCTCTGAGTTGCAAATTGTGTTGAATGGAATATTGTCCTCAGCAGCCATCCTTGCCAAAGCGGGCTCAAGCGGGGACGATTTGGAAAAATACTGATGAAGTGTGACGATCTTTTTGGGATGTGACGATGTCGTTGCGTTTGATTGTCTTGAGGTACGTCATCGGACGGCGAACGTTTGTCCGAATTGATTTGATGTACTCCTTTGAGATGTTTTTTTCAATCCGGAGGTACTCGAACTCTCGCATTTAATCACTTTGGAACACTTAGCACATTTTGCAACACCACGGTTTTGAATTCCACGAAGAAAATATCTCCAAACGTAAGTTTCCGGCACTCCTTCCTTGCTAATTGTTTCAAATTCCATCTTCAATGGTACTGATCACTCCATTCACCACCGTAAACAATACTGGACAATGACAGTTTCAATTCCCCGACAGAAGTACGTCACGACTGCATTCATGCAAAGATGATTTGTAGTGGTATTGGTGTTATACGTATGAATATGAATGAACTGAGCGAGACACAGCTGCTTATCAATCTTGTCATTCAAAATCGAACTGAGTTGCCAAGGTTGCACAGTGGGTCAGGTGTTTGAAATTTTAGTAAAAAAAAATATCATTCTCACTAGCTGCTGCATTCAAATAATGTGGTTTTAACCACCGGAAGTTTTAGTTTCCACTCAGACCAAAACTTTTTGCTTAGTACCGAAAATATCGGTACTTTCATTAAGCCAGTACCGGTATTTCGGTACCGAAAATTGGTCGGTACTCCCGGAAATTCCGGTACCGGTACTCCCGGTACTAAAACCCTACTAGTGAACATGGATGATGTATTTAAAAGACTTTTGCTAGCATCTGACCCCGTGATGACACTACAACAGCAGTTTCCTTAAACCGGTAAAAATCAATTTCTAGAATCCGTTCAAAACCTGTTGAAGTAATGGGAAATAAAAAATAAAACGTAGTTGCTAGAGCAAAAATATTAGTTCTAATTAATCCAAAAATCTCACATATACCAAAATATATATTGGGCATAATTTCAAAATTTAAAGGTCTCATGGTACTTTTTGAAACTCGGGTAGTTTTTTGCAACAACTTGGAATTTTTTGAGAAAACTGCTTTTGTACTCATGTTATTTTTCAATGTTTTGGCTAATATTTCGCTTGTTATGTCCCAAAACTATGTGAACTCTTCCAAAACATACGCAAATTATTAGGCTCAACACATACATGGTAACGAAAATAATACATTTGACGAATATATGAAAATTTGTACAAAAAACGTAAACGTTAAATTTTCCAAAATTAATTGTAACTGTGTGATTTGAAGACATAGAACTTTGATGTCTTGGACAAACTTTCTTATTCTTTTATGTTCTGCAACTTTGCCGAAAACATCAACCCTCTAGAAGTCGAAATAAGAAAGTAAGTATCGCAGCGCCAGCCTAGCGGTGAAAATTGGAACTTTTTATTACCAAATTGTGGCGCAGATAAAACTGAGCAACAATGCTGAAGCAATCATCTCGATAAAATGCATTCGCAAAGCATTAGAGGTTATGTCTTGCTAGTTTCGGCTCCTGGCCCAGTGTGCATTGGTGACCGTCAATAACGGGACCAGCAGAGAGATGCAAAGGCGCATTATGGCTGGCAGTCATGCCTACTTTAGACTCCAATAGATGCTAAGGTCGAACGATGTTTGCCGATCTGCAAAGTTGTCCATATATGGGACATTAATTAGACCGGTAGTCTTCTACGGCAAGGAATGATGGAAATTGCTGTTGAACAGAAGGTGTCACGTACGATCTACGGTGGAGTACAGATGGAAAACGAAACGTGGAGGAGGCGAATTAATCAACGAATTGCGTCAGTTGCTGAGATAACCTCCAATCGTACACACTGCAAAAATCGGTTGACTACGGTGAGCTGGGCATGTCGTCCGAATGTCGGACGACAGCCCAGTAAAAATGATTCTCGAAAACGAACCGACAGGCACAAGAAGAAGAGGCGTGCAACGAGCAAGGTGGATCGATCAGGTAGAAGGCGACCTGCGGACCCATCGTAGAATGCGAGGCCAGCGAAATGCAGCCATGGACCGAATAAAATAGAGACAACTTCTGAATACAGCAGAGGCCACCCCGGCTTAGTCTGATTGGTCAGGTTAGTTAGCTTAACCATGGAAAAAAGATTTCAATGACCATTTGGCCAATTTTCTGTTTTTCAATGCGGGGTAGACATCCCAAGTAACAATTGAAGTTTTATTCCACGCGTATAGCATTCCTACCGGCTTTGTTCATAAAACTACATTCAAAACTGTTTTGTCTACCAACACCTCCTCTATGCTTCTTTAAAGCCAAAATGTGTACAAAGTGGCACACTCTATAGACGGTTGTGAAAACAATTTAATAAAACCTTTATAAGACCAGAAAGATTTTGAAAATGTTCTAGTGATAGATGCTATGACCATTTGAGAACCTTCATAAAACCTATTGGCTGCCATGAAAAAGCGCACACGGCCAAATGGCCATAGCTGTCAAACTCAACCGTGATATCGTGATTGTTTCTTCTTGTTCTGCTTTGTTCGACTCTCTGCTCTTCTGAGTCATTGAGCAGTAAATAATATTTGAGAAAAAAGGTGTCGTGTTGCGGGAAATTTTGTTTCATAGCAAAATATTCAAAACAAATTGAGTTTTATAAAGCGTATCATGTTTCAAATCATATGCGCATTTTATTTTGTGGTGCATATTGGCATGATAAGAGCCGCAAATTAATGCGCCTCGGAAATTGTGCGAGTATATATCAGCAAAGACAAAATTTAAACAAATATGTTCGATAAATTAATCATGATTTTTTTTCAAAATTTATGGAATTCAATAAGGTTATCTAAAAAAATGCAGAAATTGTACTCCGATCAACAGTTCATTTGCATTACATATAAAATTATAAAATTTGGAGCATTTATTTTCCCACATTTTAATTATTTCTAATATTTCAATATGGCGATTGGAACAAAAATCACAATTCTGCCATAAAGCCAAGTTATCTACGTAATGACTTCTTTAAAACTATTTGGTTATTTAGCTGCTTCTCACAATGCCAATTTGCCGTTAGATGCATCTACTGGAGGCAAAATGGTTTGAAAATGTTTTTTCAACTGACCATAATAAGATAATATAAAAGAGTCCTAAAACGGCATTTCAAAACAGCATTTTATGAGTTCATAAAGTCGAAATAAAACCTTTGATAGGAGCCCAAGTAACATTGCTAACACCATCCTGCTTTATTAAGTTTTATTAAAGTTTTATGGAAGCCACTTGAAATCAATTTGGTTTTATTATGGCACCAAGAGGTGCCAATAGGTTTCATAGTCAGGTCAGGTTTATGAGAACCCACACAGCTTGTTTACAACAATCTTAAAACCTTGTTTCTCAAATTCCTTTTACTCCTATCAAACGTTTTATTTCGACTTTATGAACTCGTAAAATGCTGTGTTGAAATGCTGTCTTAGGACTAATTGATTTTATCTGATTATGGTCAGTTAAAAAAGCATTTAAAAACCATTTTGCCTCCAGTAAATGCATTAAACGGCAAATTGGCATTGAAAGAAGTCACCATAAGACAAAATAGTTTTATAATAGTCATTGCGAAGATAAATTTGCTTTATGGCAAAACTGTGATTTTTTTCCAATCGCCATATTGAAGTATAAGAAATAAATGAAATGTGCAAAAATAAATGCATCAAATTTTCAATGGTATGCAAATAAACAGTAAATCGGAGACTAATTTCAGCATTCGTTTAGATAATCTCATCCAATTCCATGCACTTTTCAAGAAATTCATGATTAAATTAATCGAATATATTTGTTTTAATTTGATTTATGTTGTTGTAAATTCCCATAATTTCCGAGGCGCATTAATTTTCTGCTCTTATCGTGCCAATATTCACCATAAATATAATTGCGCACATAATTTGGAGCATTATACGCTGTAGAAAACAACATTTGTTTTGGATATTTTGCACCACCCCATTTTTCCTTTTTACTACAAAAAAAAAAAAAAAAAAAAAAAAAAACAAAAACAAAAACCAACAACCACCCCCCCACACAAAAAAGAAAACAGAAAAAAAATTGGCTTCTTTTCTATTTTATTAACACACAAAACGATATGATAAGGTTCACAAGTGGCATAACATCTTTCACAACAACATTTTCAAAACATTTTTTTTTTACAAATATAATTTATATTTTTTTTTTACCACCCCCTGCGGGGGGGGCATTTTTTTACAAATATCGCCTTAAAAAAAGCATAGAGGAGGTGTTGGTAGACAAAACAGTTTTTAATGTAGGGGAGAACAGTATAAAATGCACTGGTGAGGTAGAATGACCCACTCAATACATGTGCTCAATTCTTAAAAACTATAGCTTTAATGGAATGATACTTTATCAATGTTTACATAAAACATCATAACTCATAATTTTGTTGTACAATAAGGCACTAAATACACCCAAAATGATCAAAATTTAATAAATCTTCATGACTGTACTTCACATGTAAATAATAGTGTTCTTAAAATAAGCTTTTACCATGCGTTAACATCCATGGTTAGTAATAAATTCACTTCACATGTATCGCTGACAACAAAAACTTCAAGATAGTATCAAAACTTCACTATAATTATACATATTTTCAGAATATTTAGACAAAACTATGCAAGACTAAAACTGGGGCAGAACGCATCGTGGCGTTATATACGTCTACACGCTTAGAAAAAAGTACCCAGTGTAGCGGTTGAGTGTAGGAAACCAACTTTGGGTATAATCATGTTAATTTACCGCTGAGTATAAATAATTAACTTCTGGTAAAGTTCTACCCAAACGTATGTAATTTGAACTCAATGGTAGGTAAACATAATTATACCCAAAGTTGGCTTCCCACACTTAAATGCTCCGTTGGGTACTTTTTTCTAAGCGTGTATATAATGAGGAGTTGGCAACATATCGCAATGTTTTGCTATCATTATTCAATACCCATTGGCTGCTTGAGCTAAAAAGATGTGGCGAGATGTTGCAACCTCCTCACTTTACAACTCTGAGTAACTTATTATAGCCGTGTTTATACCTTTTACAAGCGGTGCATGCTATCCCAATATTGTGGTGCATCATATACCAGTGCTGTGGTGCGTCTTACCCCAATTTTGGGGTGCATATTGAGTAATGAAACAGGCGTTTTACCCCGGTGTCGTCTTGGTATCAAATTGGTAAAAGTTTAAAAAATCACGAAAAATCATCGTTTTGAATTTAAATTACATTTGATCTACAACGAAAACATAGTAATGCACCATACCCAATAACTTGTTCCTGAATTTCAGCTTCCATTCACTAGTAACTCACGATGTTGCTTAAACGGTGCGTTTTGTACCATTCTCCGAAAAGATCCTATCGAACAAAAGAATTTATCACCAAAATAAAAACCAAATAATTAAAACCTAAAAACTAAAACTTTCATTCTGATTCTAAACAAATTTAAACAACCCTTTCTCTCCAAAAAATCATTGAGGGCACATCAGAAGTGTGATGGTAGTCGGTGGGTGCTCTCGTGATTAGATTTAAGTGTCAAAATCGGCGCCAAATCACTCCGACAGAATTGCACCCTTAGCCATGATCCTGTATATTGACCCTAAAATTTCACACTGAGTGAGCTGAAACTAATCGAGTCTCAAACATATAAAAAGTACTTAGCTGAATTCCAGTCGATCCGGTATACAATCCGAAAAGTTCGAGCAGGCAACGAGCAGTACTCATCACTTCCAGCTCTCTGCTGAGATTGCACGTGTAACGTTTGTATCACAGGTTGGATTAAACACCAGACTGAATTGAAGAAATGGATCAAAATTCACTGTTCATTTGGTTAAACTTTATGAAACTTTATTGGTGCAAATAAAAAAAAACAAACATAGAACGCCATCGCAGTAATAACGTTAAAAATTTAAAATCTTACGAGATCCCATTATTTAGTCCAAATGATAACCTCCAAAAACCCCGGAAGATCAATTCCTCATATTGCACAATTCGATCTCCAGTCTTATCAAGCCTTCATCGCAATGCCCATAAATACAGCACTGACTATTTTATCCGTCAGTAAAATCAGCCTCCGACCAGGAACGATCATTAACGATTCTTTCATCGCTTGTTTTGGCTGCCAGCCCCAATGAACCGGCCGGGAAATTCATTCCTCCCAGCGCAGAAACCCACGATTTGTAGCGCAACATCACTGCCAAATGTTGCACGGCGGCGACGGCGGCCCCAACGCAAGCACCGGACGGCTCTCGCTCGCTATATGGCCAGGCCACAACACCACACAATGTGTATTATATGTTGTACGCGGCGTGTGTCTACTTGGGCGGATGTTAAAACCAGATTGCGGGGCCACTCGAACGCACAGTCCGATTTCAACAGTTGTCAAGGAACGACGAACAACTCGCAAAAACCGATCGCTTCTTTCGTGCTGTTCTCTCGATCTGCGGAGACCATCTTTTCCGTGTCCGTGAAGGTGCATTTTCAGTTGATCAACTTTTAACGAAGAAAAGAAGGAAAGTCCAGTCGACGACGAGAAAGAAGTGGAGTTGGTGCAGAAATTCTCAGATCTCTTTTTATCCGGTTTAGTGCGCTTGAAAAATTTTGAACTTGCGAGTTGAAGAATCAAAAGCAAGCAGGTTGAAAATTGCTGCAACAACAGTGATCAGCACAGTGCTTATAGTGGACTTCGGAATTTTGTGATTCTTCCAATCAAAAGTGCAGTGATCTCTTGAGGTGAATGTTGACCTACTGCAGCCGCTGCTGAGCTGAGACATAGCGAGAAAGATATTGCGAGAGCAAGAGCGAGATAAGTTCAAGTTCAAGTTCGAAGTGTGATCGAGTCGAGAGGAGGCGAAAATGAAGTTGATTTTAGTGGTAAGTGTTTGTTCGCCGATCGGGAGGGTTCCTCGCCTTGTGCACTCGGGCAGGTCGTTTGACCGCTGTTTGGCCTGCATTTGGGGCACCTGCCAACTTTTTAGCAGCTCCTCGGGCATGGGGGTTCTACTAACACCTTTCTCCGGGCTCAAAGAGTCGATGTTCGCATGCGCGCTGGTTTTAGATAGGAGAGGAAATACACGCAGAGGCGAAGTTGTTTACAGTTATCTTACTTATTTCTGACCGAGCGATGATGTGTATATGCTAAAATGTAATTATACTTCTGAAATGGACGTATGAGCTGGCGAGTCCGAGTATGTTGCTCGTATCGAATTCGGTAAACATGAGAAGGAAAAAAAAAAATACAGGCAGCATTAAGGGGAGAGGAAAATCAATCGAACCCGCAGCAAAGTGGCAAAACGTCCGATGTTGGTTGTGTGATAATGGTCGGACTGAATGCAGCCAACTCTTTGGCAATTTGTTGTTAGTCGGGATGGATGCGAGTTTGGAACGGATCAGAGATCTTGAACTTGTGCACTTGATAGTTTAATGCTTCTATGATCTATAAATAATGAGGGTTACACGTTGACGGAGCGAGGGGATGTTGAGGTGGGAAAGCTGGATAAATTATGCTGAAACTGAAGTAGACTTATGGATAATGAGGTGAAGAGAGCTAAAATTTACTGAAAATGTGTGTGCTGTAAGTATTTCAAGGAATTTGAACACACTTTGTTTATGATATCTGAGCTGTCATTTCAATGATTTTTATTTACCTTCAACTCTAAGATCATTTTAGCGGGTCTTAGCTTATTAATTTAAATTATTGCAAGATTTTGGTGTCATTTGGATTTGTCGTTTGTGTAACCATAGCGTGCTCATGTGATCATAAATTGAAATATTCTAGCCTGAGACTGAAAAAAAAAAAAAATAAAGACAAACAAACTCCAACTGTGGTTTCAAAAGCAATTTAAGTTTCTCGATACTGAAAAAAAAACGAAATTCCAAATTTAAAAAAATATGTATGAAAAAAACATTTCATTCTGATTTGAAGCATACATCAATTTTTTTTTGTACATATTTTTAGTTTTTAAAACCATTTCTTTCTTTTACTTTTGAGAGCTAATAATCTCTTTTGAAGCTTATTTTAACTTTATTTTTGAGATCATGTTCCTCAGGCTGGAATCTTTAAAAATTGTGGCCACATTGACATTCTATAGTTGTTGACAAGTTGTTTGCAATTGCAATTTGAGGCGGTATGAATACAAACCATCGGAATAGTTTTGTGAATCATTAGAAAAAATATATGCTTTTGGATTGATCAAATCTATTGTGTTGTCCATGGTACATTATTTGATACTTTGATTGAAGCATGATATGATGCAGCAAGCTGATTGTTTTTTGGCATCTTAAAATTACAACGATGATGCATACAGTGGAACATTTAACATTAACTAAGATATCCAGAGCCTTGATAATTTTGCAAAGCTGTTTGATGTTAATAATTACGTAGAACTCATTTTAAATTTCGATCATTCAATTATTAGATTTCCTCTCGGAAATCCGCCTGGAAAATTATCAGAATATCTTCACAAAAGCTATTGGTGTCTTGGTACGATATAACAAGAGGCGCACATTTCAAAACCTTTCAAAGCCTTAGAACCTTCAGAATGATTAAGTTCCCTTGTTCTTAATTTGTTTTTGAAATAATTTTTTGTGAGTTTTTATTACCTACACACTTAGAAATTGTGAATTTTATACGAGACGTAATTCCTGTTTGTAAAAAGCAGGAGAACGTAAAGAAAGATTTCATGTAAAATTATGTCTCTTGAAACTGACTAACACGCAATTCGACAAAAGATGTGTTTGATTGAATTTATTTTCTCACCTCTTTCAACTCATTCTTATGTGCTAAAGGACGCTTGCATGTGTCGGTCTCAGGGGACAGAAATTTACATGGCATTTTGGTAGTGTGTATGAAAAAGTTAATTTTTGTTTTGTTTTCAATTATTAAGTCTTTTAAAAATACATACCAATTTCTTTCAATTTATCTCGGTACATCAAGCAGTTTGTCTATTGCTTATTAATTTATTGCCGGTCCTAAATTTAGTGTTTTTAAAGCATTTCCTTCTAAATTGATTGAAGGCTTTCAATACCTACACACTTAGAAAAAATCATGTAACTTTAAGTCTGCTTGGATGAACATAAAAGGAGCGGCCCATTAGACATAAATTTACATCAGTGATTAAAATTACACGATAGTAAATTCTTAAAAGCAATTTATCCACCAAGACGTAAAATTAAGTAGTGAAACATTAAATTACATTTTTCAGATGCTTTCATCATTAACATAATTTTAAATCTTTATTGATGCTATTAATGTATCTCTGGCAATTTAATTCTATGCCTACAATTAGCAGAATTCACCAAATATTGCTCAAATTGTATGACACAAATTATATATCTGTCAAAATTAAACTTCTCTGTTAACCAACTATTGTGTATAAAAAATATTATGAATTGGATTATTTTTTCACTTTTACTATTATTTTATCATCAAAATGAGAACATCAAATGATTATTTCTCGGTGTTTTATATAATTAAGAATAAGAAAAATGTTCCCACAATATCATGTTAATACCAAATTCAGGTAAAACAGTGTTAAACCAGTACCTCTGAGTTATTTTCAGGTATCCCAAATTTGCTTATAATTCTTAGTTAGTTTTCCCAGGTGTTTGGCCTCTTATACAGCGCTGATCAGTATAATTTTCAGTAATCGAGATCAACATTACACACTACCAAAATGTCATGTAAAATTCTGTCCCCTGAGACCGACACATGCAAGCGTTCTTTAGCACATAAGAATAAATTGAAAGAGATGAGAAATTAAATTCAATCAAACACATTTTTCGTCGAATTGCGTATGTGTCAGTTTCAGGAGACATAATGTTACACAAAATCTTTCTTTACGTTTCCCGACATTTTACAATCATGAATTACGTCTCGTGTAAAATTCATAATTTCTTAGTGTGTGTGTTCAAACACACAGTGTTTTTTACATGGCATTTTGGTAGTGTGTAGACTAAATGCTACGCTAAAGCAGAGGGCAACGATAATGATAATCTACTTCTTTTGAAACAACAAATTCAGTCTTTTGTCTTTTTTCTCACGTAGAACGTGGTATTCAGTGTAACATTATCCATTATTGAATGATGCTCACCGAATGCTCCGGCTTCATCAGAATTGACACAAAATTGAGTCCTATGGCCAATTTAGTCTTCCAATATTTACGGTATTCAAGGATTACGTCACATGTAAAGTTCATAATTTTTAAGAATGTATGTCATTGCACTTGATTGCATTTCCAATGACATTTTTCCAACTCTAAAAAATCCTAGATCAGATGGCAAATCGAACCCAGTTAGCTCCTGCATGATTTTGGTTAGTGCATTTTTACCGACTAGCCTTAGTTAGGTCACTAGAAAATGAAATGAAATTGATAATGCAATTTTATCATTTATTCGTGATTTATTTTCTTCAAACCACGCTAGGACCTGTCTCTAAAAATTATATGGAAGTTGTTCTGAAATTCATTTGCGACCTTTTATATCAACCACTAGGCTGCGATCATCTCTTTTTTTTATCTTCACGATTCTCATTTCAAATTTTCTTTTAAATCTTCAGAAGTTCATGTGTTTGTTTTCTAAATACTTCAACAAGTATTAAATTATCACATTTTGAAAAGCTTTTTGCTGATTTTTTTTCATAATTGTTCTAAAAATTGCATATTCTTTGATCCATATTTCGTCTAGTACTTCCTCAGTGTCTAGTATTAAATGATGACTGAGAACTAAAAGGCGAACACAAAATTATTGCAACACAATTAATTAACTATAAAATTGCATGTTTTTATCGGATAAAAACCAAATTTGCAGGGCAGTTTTATACATGTACTAAACTCACTTTATTGATTCAATTATTGGCAAAATTTTCAACACATTCAAGCCATCCATTAGAGCTTGTTCAGTCGCATCCGGTATCATTTTCTCATTTTTTATCCACTTTCTACGCATGGTATTTTGCATCCTTTACCTTCTCCTATATCTTTCTGAACTCCAGCATCATTATGGCCCAATAGGTTTCGATTGGACGTAGTTTAGGGCAGTTTGGTGGACTTCTGTTCTTGGGATCCAAATACACCGAATCAGTCTCATATCATTCCAGCAGGTTTTTAAAATAGTGGCTGGAATGCTGAATCTTGCGCAAGTGGTGGTTTTAAAAAAAGAGGTTTTTGAAGCCATTCAGTCTTGGTAAACTACATCATAGGTTGTGCCTGTTGTGATGGAGATTTCATTTCGTTTTAAGCAGGTTTAGCTAGCCTACCAAAATAGGTATTTCGATGCGAATTTCGACATTTTCTTGCTTTTGAAACGATCATTCCTTTCGAATTCATCTGTTGCTGTGTAAAACTCCAGTCCTGGCATTTGTTAGAGGTCATCTCTGACGTATGTTTCGGTATAAGGTCTGTATCCTCAATAATCCGGACACCTCAAAACATGAATAAAACATAAATTTCGCATTATATTTCCGTCGTAGTTGTTTATTTCAGATTCATGGGAGTGTTTTAACAATTCGTGAAGACAAAACATAGTTGTTCGGTATTTGCATAAAATTTTCGAACTTTGCGCTTATCGCCGTCCATTAGGGTTTGTACAGATTCTATTTGTTTTTGTTGGTTTTTATCGGTGACGTAGAAAATTAAAACAGCTTTATATTTGCGTAACGCGTTTCGGCCTACTTTTCTTCAGCCATCATCAGACGCAGAATGCTGGTTGCTACCTCACTACTTGTTACGTCAAACTGTACTTGTACAGACTCGTCAGAAATCGTAGAAGCCGTCTTTGTCCAAATGTGCTGGAAGTGTTTGATGTCTTTGATTCCTTGCTTCTTTCCAGAAAGCTTCCGCTTCATCAGAGCCCAATATCTCTCGATTGGTCGTAGCTCTGGGCAATTTGGCGGGTTTGAGGTTTTTGGTACAATGTTCACTTGATTTGCTTGGTACCACTCCATCTCAGGTACGGCCGCTACCCCCCCCTCTCTCTCTTTATTCTCACCTTCATGTATCCATCACTCAAGCAGTTAAGCTGGGGGGGTAGTTGTTTTGGTTTTCTTGTATGGTTACATTTAATTACAACACAACAAACTACATTATTATCTAATTACCTTCCTATTGGTTGATTCATCGTAGGATGAATATAGGAACAATGAGATTAATATGAGGGCAGTTCCCCTATGTTTTGTTAGCATCGTGTTGGACGGAAAAAGACAAGTTTTGAGCTTTGCTTAAGACAAACAAATATCAAATATATATTTATGTCACATACTTTTTTTTTTCCATTGCCACTGCCATTCAAGAACCTAGTCCAGTTATGCCAAGAGAATGGAATATTGAAAATTTTAGTTGCCAATTGCTTACATGATCAAACATCAGGATTGGTAAAATAGGTTGTATGATAACGTTTTCATACGTCAAAACGACAGTGCCATCTAACAATTATTTGCTTGAGCAAATCTTTTTTATTTAAATCAATACCACTAGCCTGAATTCACTTACATGAGAGCGAATATCTTTTTTAGTCCACAATAAGGTTGGCAAATATGTATAATGCTGGTAAGATTTAAGATGATTCTGACTACTCTAAATATCATATGTCGAAATGGTCGAGTGGTAAGAACACCGATCTAGTATGCTTGGAGTCCATAGTATATGAACCTGGTTCATGAACGCTTTTTTGCTGCTGAAGAAAATTTGTTTTAATAATGTTTAAAACTCTTTTATTTATGACAATTGTCTTACATCAATTATGTTTCATAAGCTCCACGTTCTGCGCTATTTTAATTCTATAGCAGTACCCGAAAACGTTTACCATCATCGAAATGGCAACATAATCATTTGTCACATTTAAGCAAAAATACAAACAATGAAACTTTTCGTGTTACTTTGGGTAGTTCTCGTTGCACGCAAATATTTAAGTATTTGAACATGAGTCCCAAGTAAAACGAATTGTGTCAAACAATTACGGTGTCATTCCGTTGATGGGAAACCTAATTGGAGACTTCTATAAAATCGAAAAAGCGTAGAAGGTGGAGCTTTTATAAGATTAAATTTTAAAAAATTTTTAAAAGATTAAAAATGTTTAAAAACAAATCTAATTTAATTCAACCTAAAAGTGGTTTCTCCCTTTATTTTACATAGCAAATAAAAATCTTAGATCCACCCACAAATCCCACCAAAAAAAACTAGCAATCACTAACAAAACCAGAAATCCAAAATCCCTAATTTTAATTAAACACCATTCTTTATTTTCAATAAAATTTTCTTATATGCGGCAAATTCTAATGTTATCCGCAAACAGACAATAATCCACCAGTTATTTATCAACTACTTTTTTGTTCGAACAAAGATCCGCCCGAATACCACCCCAAAAATTAACGCAACACAATTGAATAATTGTCTACAAATGGATTTTCTGCAGCGGAAACGCTCCGAATGTTGCCACAAACCCTTTGGTGAGGACTCTATGTCACAAAATCGTACATTTGTTTGGCACAAAGACTTTAAAGAAGGCCGTGAAAGCGTGAGTGACATGCCGCGTTCTGGACGACCATCGACCTCAACTACCGATGAAAACATCGCTTCCGTGAAGAATTTAGTTATGGAAAACCGCTCAATTAGCATTCGGGAGATAGCTGCACTCCTTGATATCTCATTTGGATCGACCGAACACATTTTGACGGAAATTCTGGGCATGAAACGCATTGAAGCACGACTTGTTCCAAAAGAGCTGAATTTTTTGCAAAAACAGCATCGAGCTGAGGTCGCTAAACAGATGATTGCGAACGCAGATAGCGATCCCACAATCATGGAACGCATCATAACTGGTGATGAAACGTGGGTATATGAATTTGATATGCTCACAAGTCAACAATCGTCCGAATGGCGCGCCGAAGATGAGCCGAAACCAAAACAAAGTCGCTCCAAAATTAAAGTTTTACTGACCGTTTTCTTTGATTTTCGCGGTGTCGTCCATTCTGAATTCCTTCCAGAAGGTCGAACGGTTAACAAAGAGTATTATTTACAAGTTATGAGACGTTTGCGTGAGGCAATTCGAAAGAAGAGGCCAGAATTGTGGCGCAATAATTCGTGGATTTTACACCACGATAACGCTCCATCACACACCGCGCTCACTATTTGTGAATTTTTGGCCAAGAACTCCACCAATACCATCAAACAAGCACCATATTCACCAGACCTTGCCCCGTGCGACTTCTTTCTCTTCCCAAAACTGAAAATTCCGCTCAGAGGTAGGCGTTTTGAATCGATTGATGCGATAAAAAAGAATTCGCTGGAAGAACTGAAAGCCATACATTCATCGGCCTATAAAAAATGTATGGATGATTGGATAAAGCGCTGGCATATGTGTGTTGCCTCTAATGGCGAGTACTTTGAAGGCGATAATAAAGATATCAATTAAAAATTGAAATAAATGCGTTTTTTTTCAAATTACCGGAACTTTTTGATCACAAGGTATACTTAATTTTTTGAGAATAAAAAAAAGCTAAGACAGAAAATTGTTTTTGATAAATTTCCCATGGAAGGTAATTATTTAAGCTTACTTGCAAAAAAAATCTACGCCTTTGCGAGAGGCCTTCCGGCAGTTAACCGGAACATTCGCCATGGCGGACGAAAACATGCGTGTAGGCATGTTTTTGAGTTCTTTCTTCGTTTTATTTATCAACTCCTCCTCAGTTTTCGCGACAAAATTGTTAGAGTAGATCTCACGGTTCAGGATGGCCCATAAATTCTCGATGGGACGCACATCGATATTCAGCCGCTCCATCTCCCCCAACGATCGCTTCGAGTAGTGGGCCGACGCCAGAACACCGCGTCTTCACCCTTATGGTATTTCTTGATGAACGACGCAACTTCCGGCGGGCATTTCGTACTATAAATTTCCCCGTTCACGGCCAGTCCGGAGCGCAAGAAGAGCGGCTTTGACATCCCCTTCTCGCTGATTGTCAGCCACAGCAGCACCTTCTTGGGGAACTTGGTGTGTGAAATGAACTTCACCTTGGAGCTCACTTCCTTGGTGGGGGAAGTAAAATACAGCCTGCCCTGCCAGTCGTTGCCATCCAGGGTGAGATAGGTTGCGATTCGCCGGGAAAATGGAGTTGACCATCTTATTCAGTCGCTGCCGCTGCGTCATTGCCTGCAGCTCCGAAACCAGTGGACGCGACTTCCGCTTCCTGACATGTATGTTCATGTTTGCCAGCTACTTTTTCACTATTTGGCCGGTTGAACCGACCTCCCGGCCAAGCGCACGCAGCGATGTAGCCACTTATCCCTCGGTCTTCCTCTTCAGCATCCATTGGAGCTTCTTGTCGCTCAGGGTCGTTGGCCGACCGGAACCGGGCTTTCTTTCGATGCTCGGATTGTTGTCTAATAGTGCCAAGACGTTGTAGATGCCGGAACGGGCGTATTCGGCGTCCACAAAGTGCCGCACGATGTCCGTTTTCGACGCGGCGGGGTGCCGTTCTTTGAACGCACATACTTCTGAACGGGGTTGCTTCACTGTTTTTGCCATCACGGTTAGAATTCGACTGATAGAGCTGTCAAATTTTGTCTGTGGACTCATGGGTCACTATGATTGATGATGCATGGGTAGGTTTTGTCAGTGCGGGTGAAAAATCGGCAATTTTTGTCCATTTATTTTTAAATGCATTAGAGCTCATAAGGCGTTGAAAATTGTATAGAAATTGAAATTGAACGGAGGGCATTTGTAAAGTAGTGTTTTGAAGAAAGGACACAATCGTTTGCCATACATCACCAACGTTGGGTAGCTTAAGGCGGGAACGAATACGCCACCTTGAATGGCAAATGATTTTGAAGAAGACGAGAGAAAAAAATCAATCAAACACACCTTTTGTCGAGTTGTGTACGTTTCGTTATAGAGAGACATAATTTTACAGGAAATTTAGGTTTGCATTCCTTAATAAATGTAAAATATAAGTTACATACGTCTCGTTTTTTCCATACCTCTCATGCCAAAGTCACGAGTTCAAATGGTAAACCACCACGGCGGGGTCGCCCAGAGAAGTTTTCTGAAGTTCTTGGAGAAGTTGTTGGCTCTCGTAATCAGTTTACTGTACGTGTTCGAAAAGATATCTGAAGATGAAAATCCCTTACAAAATGCTTTGACTTTCCTTAGGAAAAGCTTTCTTTGGTAAGTTATTGAAATTTCCTCATGAAATTCTTTGAACTGTCCAAATTATTTGCTTGAATTCCCCGAATAATTTTTTGAGCTTTCCGAGAAGTTTTCTCGAGAATTTTGCTGAACCTCTCCATGAAGTTCTGTTTATTTCACTGAGAAGACGTCTGAAAAATTTAAAAATGTTTGCTTTGCTTCCCAAAAATAATCGCTTAACTTGATCTTAAAAATCCTCTGAATTTCCCGGAGTAGTTCTTTGGAGATCGATCAAAAGATGAGCTCTTGCAATAAATTTAAATAATTCATAAGTAAGGCTTGTTCACGACAAAATCTGGACAGATTAAATTTGGAATTAAACAAATTTTCTGTTAGTTCAATCCAAGAGGCATTTTTATTCATTTAACAGTGCATTATTAGTCATCTCAAACCAAATACAGTTACTTAATTAGGCTGCATGAAGAAACTACGAACTTTTGAGTTTACTCCAGCCATTAGGGTCTGTGCAAACTTCCCTGCAACCGATTAGCTGCTTTTGTCCAAGATTTTCAAAATTTTCAACAGTCGTAGCTTGTTGTTTATATTGAGAGAGTTCTCTCTTCACGAGAGCCTAATACCGCTCGTTAGGTCGCAACTCCGGGCAGTTAGGTGGATTCGCCTCTTTCGGTACAACATGGACTCCATTCGCTTTAAACCATTTCAAATCGTCTTTGGCGTAGTGACAAGATGCCCGTAACGCTGGTAGATCACCTTTTCGTGGTGCGTTACGGGGTATTAGATCTACCACCGAACCCTAGTCTGAATTAATTCAAACTAGGGAACATATTTGTTTTTGTAATCAAAGGAACATATATTAGTCCTTATTACATTTTATGTCTTGTGAAAAGTGACAATACTCGGATTGAGCCACCGAGGATGAGCTTGGAATAAGGGAAACATGGTTAGTATTCATTTATGTGAATTCTCATTTTTCTATTTGATGTTCTATAGTTTGAATTGGTTATTACTAGGGTTCTGATGCATGGTCAGTATCGGAGTCATTGTTTGTTTTGTTTGCAATGAATCCGGATTTGACGGATAAAGGGGCGCGCCTTTGAAGAGTATTGTCGCTCACGAAGGGTTTAAATAGCGGGAACTTGCAATAAAACTCGATTTATTGCCAACAAAACATACAATGACAACCGTAACAACACCGAATACTTCATCATTTCTCAATAGTGATGAAGTAACTCGACATGCAATAAACAAAGGATACGGGATATACTACAATAGATCAAATTACTGGTCGCAGTGGTTTATGTCCCGAACAGAGGAAAAAAAAGACGCCAAATCAGGCCAGACTAGCGAGGAAGCGTCATGGCTGCGTAGGAATGTTAACAATCGCTTCTTTAGGCATTCTTCACGGTATATTTTCTTGTTTACCGTTCCGGTAGTGATGAAGCTTTGGCTTGCTCGACCGAAGCTTTTGCCAGTTTTCTTACTGACAGATCCGGATTTTCATTGCGACCGCACACAACTGCTTTTCGCACTTGCTCTTCTTTCGACGCCATCTTAGATCTTGTAGTATCACCAAAAATTGATTTTACAAAATGAACAGGCATACGTTTATCAGTCTGCGAAATATTTCACGCGTTGATGAAGTATTTTTAGAGATATACGTATTTAGGAGTGTCCGGATTTTGTCGTGAACAAGTTTTATTCCATAATTCAATAGTTTTTCAATAAGATCTCAAAAGTACTCTAAGAAATTCTCTTAACTTATTTTAGACTTTCTCCAACTTTGAAGTACTTCTTTGAACTTTCCCAAAATGTTCAAAGAGAACATGAAAACTTATCAAAATGTCCTTG